>CM055858.1:17195923-17430923 GCA_029490765.1 Euthynnus affinis | reverse complement strand
CCCCTGCAGGACTCCTGCTCTGTAGGTGCTGAGTGGAGCTTTGATAGCAGGTTTGATTGACAGGCCGAGCACACATCAAATAACAAATCATCACATGGAACAGCAATACATAATGAAGGTCAACAACAAATAATGAAATTTTGACATTTAGTGGTGTAAGCTAGACATAGACCTTCAAATAAAAACATTGCGTTGTACAGCACTTCAGGAATGAAATCACTAGGCCCCAGGCAAAAGCTAAATGTTTTTCTAAAGGTTTTTATATCGTTTTTCCCATAAGTTCCTGTAGCTTCAAATTTAAGACTTAAAAATAGTAACCCCTAGTTCACTCAATTATATACATATATGAAGTATATATAACTATAAAACGTAATTAAAAACATCACTGACTATTCATTGCTGAAAAAAATGAAAAAACTTCCATGTATAATAGCAAACGTTCTAGTTAATTAGACTTTACGTAATGTGCTGAATATAATTTAATATGACGAGGTTAGATATAATAATACAGTACAGTAAATATTACTTAGCTGTAGATTGAGGGAGACAACATGTGAGGTTACAGAGTTCAGCTTTCAGTCGCTTATTGTAGTATTTTAAAGGGTCATTTTACTAATTTTCCTACAGTGTCCTTCTCCCTCTCTCTGCTGTCTGCTGTTCACCCCATAATGTAAAACATGTCACCGCTAAACTTGTAGGGATCTTTCATCAGCTTTGTTTACAATTGTTTACATTTTGAGATGTTTTATTTAATCAAAGAAATATAGTGTAGTTCTTCATGTTGTCATCCAAAAGCTAAAAGAAATTAGGCCCAAATTAGATTTAACCTTAAGTAAATTATTTGAAACTTACTTTAGAATTCCCTGATACAGCTCGAGATTTAGTTTTCTGTTATCTGTTTAATTTTTGATTTAGTTTAAAAATTAGCTTCAATCTGATAAGTCAGACTGCAAGGTACAAAAGCTGTTGGGGTTTTTTTTTATTATTATTTTTGCACAAGTACACACTGCAACACTTTGTAGTTTCCGATAAACTTTGAAGTGATGGCTAGTTCACAGTTAAACCCTGGCGTGATACCCACCTAGTGAAACTGAAACATTAAAGTTGTGCCCCTGAAGAGCCAACAGCTAAACTGAACATGAGCCACACACAAACACTGGCTTGTTACTTTTTAAGATGCAATTTACATAAGTCATTTCCTTCTTTTCTGAGTCAGATATCGTCACAGAGAACAATACATTTGTCCACTTCTTCTCTAGGAATTTTCCGTACACTGAGCATTCCTGTTCTCCTCTCAGTGACATGATCTTCAATTTCTAACATCTATAACCTTTTCCAGTAAGATTAATTATTTTAAAGTTGTTACTTTCGGGATTCAGCAGGAATAACTGACCAGCTGAAGTTTTAGGAAAATACTCAGTGAAACTCTGAAGTGTAATGTTACCAGGTTTGCTGACATGAAAGGAGAAGTGATACAATGACAGTAAAAACATGACACTGACTAGTGAGTCATTAAAAAAACAGAACCAACATAAAACAGACATATTTAGCGTCACACCCTGACCCTTCATATCCTTTAGAAAAGCTCAAAACAGATGAGTTCAAAAGTGGATATTTATTGATTTCACAATGATCTATCAAGTGAAAAATGTTTGTTGACATAAAAATGAATTATGTAATTATGATACTTGTAGACATTTATTACTATTAAATACAGGATAACAAATAGTTGCGTTATTTAGGAATTTGATGAAAAAGTATCAGTTGAAATTAATCCACAAAACACTCATATCCGTTTAAACATTTAAACATGTATTACAACATGGCACATGTGCATCAAATTCACAGGGCTCCACCAAGTGGCTGATATGGTGAACATACAGGCATGAGAAAATTATTTCACTGTAAAAAAAAAAAAAAAAAAAAAAAAACAACAATACCAATAGCTTAAAAAGTATCTCTTGCTGCATAAAATACTGTTAAAGATGAAGAAAAAGAAAATTCAGAAGAGTTAATAAATCAACAGGGAACTAGACCTCTAACTATTCTGACTGCAAAGTTATTTATGTGCTGCAAAAATTGCCTGAATTTAAATGTTGTTTTTCATGCTTTCATCTATGCTTCTCTTTTTTGTTGATAATAAATTTCTCTTTGTGGATGTTGATCTATATCGATCAAAATTTATACTGTACTATTTCCAGCGTTTTCAGAGCCTCTTATTGATTCATAGACAGAACCATCACCTGCAGGTCAGAGATAATACAAGATTATATTAATAAATATTTGTGGACTAAAGTATTTGTGACAATTCTTTATCTTTCAGGATTTTTTTTTTCAATTTTCTTTCAAAAGAATGAAAGAGTTACAACTGGTTGTGAAAGCAGACAGGATTAGATGGAAGACTGACCGTGAAGAAGAGAGGAATATACTGGCTGTTGAGTTTCCTCCTGGTTGACCGTTTGAGACTGGTTGAGCCTGAAACATGAAATTAAAAATGTAGTAAAAAGTAAAGAAAAAACACAGTTTATTGCTGCTGCAAGTTGAAGATGAGAGAAGAGAGTCTCATACCAACCTGTTACCACATAGATCTGTGAAAAAGAGAAATGTTGTAACATGTTTATTTGTTGAAAATTAAAGCACTGCTCAATTTCATGACTTCAGAAATATTAATTAATTATGAATAATAATAAACAGTGTTATGCATCTAATATCAGCAAGAAAAGGTCTCACCCTTTGACTTTGTGTAGCAACGCAGCAAGAACAGCAGTAAAACAGTCAATGAAATTCCAATAATTATCCCAACAATCAACCAGACAAGACACCAAGAGTTGGACACTGCAATAATAAATAATAAGTATGTCAGTAAATTTTATTCATATAACACTTTCCTGAATTAGTGAAAAAAGCAGCTGCCAGCAGGTCTAAAAATGTCTTATCTACTCATGTTGTAAACATGTGACCTGAAGTCAAACTGAGATTGTATCTTACTATTTGTTAAAAGAATAACACCATGTTTTACAAAGAGAATTATACTCTTTTTAAAGTTGGACAAGAACGCTAATTACCATACATACTTGAGGTTCGTCATTTCAGCATATTCAATTTCATTTCACATTCTCATATTCCGTTCCATCATGCCAGACGTTCATTATTATCAAAGCTATCAATGTTAATGATATTAAATAAATTACATTCACATTATATACATATTGCCCTAAAGGTAAAAGTAAAAAGTAAAACAGTTGTCTTTTTTTTCCTCTTTGCACATAACTTGTGTTCTTGTGGGTCACTGCAATCACTAATAATGTGATTAGTAACACCTTCAATTTCAAAAAAGACAACTGAACTATATTTTACTGCAAGGAATTTAAAATATCTTCATTTGAAACTATGACTAGTCAGAACTATATTGTCCAAATATCAGGAATTGACACCAATTATTTTATTCAAAATTAAACTGTAGTTATCTTTCAAATGAAGCTTCATATGACTTATTAGTGAAAATAACTTATCATAGTGGTTATAATGCTTTTGTGATTGTAATTGCAGAAATCCGGAGTTATCATACTGACTGGTCCAATTCATCAAAATGCATCTGTAGATATCTTATATATAATTACAGATAGTCACATGAAATAATTTGTATGTTTATTGTTGGGGCATGTCAGAAAAAACATATTGAAAACACCCTGAAGAATTAAACAGTAATGAAGTTTATTAAATTCTGTGCACATACGTGGGGAAGTTTCGTTGTTACACTTCACTGTTTCAGATGCAGATTTCTCACTGACAGAATTGAAAATAGTGCAGGTGAATTCGATGTTTTCATCCTTTGGCTGGATTTCATACTGAAGCCTGGAGCCACTGCTGGTTTGGTTTCCCACAGTCCACTTGTAGAAGACATTTGTGTCAGAGGTTGCACTGCACTCCAGCACAACTGTACAGGATTCATTTGAAGCATGCCAGATGGAATTTACAGTCAGGATAGGCTGCTCCATTATGGGCTCTAATAAGACAGTAGAGAGAGAGAAAATAAGATAATGAATAAGATAAGAATTTTGCAAATCTATTATACATGTACATATAAAACACCAGCAAATGCATGTATAGCAGAATTTGTTCAACAAAACAGAGAATTCACATTAGTGACCCCCATTAAATGCAGTGAACCTGGAAGACCTATGTTTTTGACCTCTATCCCAAAGCTCCCAAACATCATAAATATTAATAAACAAAATGATCATGAGTTGCTCAGAGAAGTATTTTGTGCCTTGGATCAAAGATCTGGCCACAAAAGGAAATGATAAATTAAATGATTAAATGAGGAAATGATTAAATGATGATTATATGATAAATATATTAATTTTGTCTTAGGAAAGACGCAAAGGCAATTCCTCACTATATACAAGTCTGGTGATAATACAGCGGAAGAGCTGTTGTATAGAGTTATATTAGACCAAGTAACATTTTAGTAACATTTATAATACAGTACTGTGATACTAGGGCTAACCAGCTTTACTCTGAATGAACAATGTCACTTCCTCTTTCATTTCTTCTACATGGATCATTAACTGGTGAAGATGCTGACTTTTTGTCTGAGACTTGCAGCTTTAGCCTCAATATTTTAGCATGATATCCAGTATGTAGCAATCATATAGCATATTGCATATTTAAGATCCTTTTACAGGCTTCTAGTTTTAAAACAAATCATAAAAACATTAAAAAGTCAGATGAAAACAGCGCTTTCAACCAACTCACAGACCAACATGAAATCTACTAGTGACAGTCATCATTTCAGATGATAAAATACAGTCAGCAGCTAAAAATGAGATGCCGGTTTTTGTTCACTTCCTTCCTTCTTTTTCTATTCTGTACATGCAGAGTCTGTTGCATGTCCGTCCTCAGAGAGTGGTCCCTCCTCTCTTGCTCTTTCTGAGTTTGCTTACTATTTCTTCCATTTTTTCCGTTAAAGCGTTTTTTAGGGAGTTTTTCCTTATTCGACTTGAGGGTTTAAGGCTAGAGGATGTTGTATTGCTGTACAGATTGCAAAACTTCTAGAGGAAAAATTCTTATTTGTGATATTGGGCTATATGTAAAGGGTTAAAAATGTTGTGTATACCAGACATAAATATGCAAAGTGTATAGACAGGAATTAAAAATGGCATAAAAAAGATGTTAAAAAGTCATTTGGATTATGGTACATTTCATTGTAAAAGTTAAATGTGTATAAAAATAGACACCCCAATATTTTTATTTCATTTTATCGTGTCAAATAGTGATTTAAGTCCAAATTTCATTGTATTCTACTTGTTACCATGTCAGTGCGATGCTCAGACATGTCGCTAGAGGGCGCTTAGCGTTTGGGAGGAACATAAAACCCCGTAGAGGTAAACATTGCAGAATAAACCCTGCAGTCGAGCTGAACGCAAGCTGAAGTTTTCTGCCTCTTTGTTTTTACATAAAGGTGGGTTCATATTCCTCAAAATCACATGCCTGTACCCCAGTATAAGAGATAAGAGTGTTGTGAATCAGTTTTATGACATGCAATGTTAAAGTCAAGTGGTTTTGCAGTAATGTGTCGAAATAGTGATGTTTAGCTATAAACTGCGATGCTAGGCTAGCGGACCTATTGCTAATGAGTAAGGTAGCATATTGGTACAATAGAAATGCTAATGAAACACGTAAAAGGGGTTTGTTGTAACTTGTTAATTGATCTGAAGATACATAAAGTGCTAGTGCATGTATTCACAGCCGGCTAAACTGTTTCATGTATAGATATGTTGTTACTGACTTTAAAATACTGTGTAAATCCAATAGTTATTCACTGATACTGAATACTATTGTATTCAACTTGTATTCAAAGTGTTCAACTTGAGAAAATGCTAATTGCAATAACCAAATGGGAACTCTTTAGGACATTTATTTTGGTTAATTCACAGTGCAGTTTCAATGTATTTACCCATGCTATAGTTACAAATGTCTTTTTCTGAAGACATTGTAGATATCTCTTGTATTTGAATACAGTAATTTCCCTGATGCTACAATGAACAGTCAAATGTTAAATATTGTTATGTTGAAGAAAGCAGAATAAATCCTAAAGTTGAGCTGAACGCAAGCTTAAGTTTTCTGCCTCTTTGTTTTTACATAATGAAAGCTGCATGAATACACCCCTCCTGACCCCCACCAGGCCAGGGGGGCAACATATACAAAAACATTGACCTGACTTGACTTTCTTGTGAAATCAATGGCACAATGATTCAAAAATGATTACATATTTTGAGCTGTAGATCTGTGGTGGAATTGCCACATTATAAACCACATATGTGCAGCGTGAGAACAGAAAACTTGACAGGCTTAACTCAGATCACTCCTTTCAAAATCTTATCAAAAGAGTCAATTTTCTTTTTTGTTTTCTTTTTGGATTCATGCATGATTGCAGTAAAAAAAAACTTCTATTCAATCTATTAAATCAACAAATATGATTTTAATAATTGACATGACCCACAATTAACAGTAATGAGCTTTTGTGTCACTTGCAGAATGACATTCATGAATGATTAATAAATAGCTTGTAAATTAAAACTAATTAGGTCACTTAGTTAACAGAAACAGAAGCATCTTACCATCAACTTGCAGAGTGATGAAGACTGTGGGCCTCATCTTGTCATTCACCTCTGAGACTAAACTGAAAACACCAGAATCTTGAAGAGTCAGTTTTCTCACTGTTAAACTGAAATCTGTGCGGTTTAGGTCTACTCTGCCCTTGAACTGAGGATGAGTTACATCTGCATCCTTGTCTGCAACTTTTGTATTGTTATAGTTCCAAACTGCTGAGGTGACTCCTTCAGTTGGTAAGCATGACGGAAGCTCTACAGTGTCTCCAACTTTTTTAAGGATGATACGATCACAACTGGAAGCCTCCACATCTGAAACATAAAACAATAAGACAGATGTTCACAACTGTTTACAGAGAATCAAATTGGGCTTCAATTCAATATATCATTGTTGAAGCATGACAGGAAGTAACAACAAAAAACTACAAAAAAGCTGCTAATTAAGGTATAGAATTATTATTCAGATTTATTTATTTATTCTTGCTGAGTCATATTGTATCTTATCGATGAGAATATACTCACAAACAATTCATTTTGTGTTTAAATATGAGGGTTTATGCTGCATTTTTCATCAATGCTTTTTACAAAAACTACAGTTAGGCAGGGCAAGGTAAGTTATACACAAAGGCAATGCTTTATATAAGGCAATGAATTAGAACAACATTTGAAAACACACACTTAAAAATAAAAAAATAGCTTTCATGTGATAGTAAACACACAAGATACAAAGACTGTGAGTGTCTTCCCCATGAAAACATCCAGGAAATATTGAGAGCTTGACCCTACATAATTAACTTGTGCAATACTAAGATCATGTCAGAGTGCATTGGGTAAATAAATACCTCTCATAAAATAGCATAAACTTACAGAGCAGAGGTGTACGTACCATGGAGGGAAGCCCCAAGCAGCAGCAAAACACTGTATGCCAAGAAGCAGCTAAAGCGTCGAAGGCAACCACCAGCCATCTCTGTAAGGAGAAGAAGAAGTAAGTACTCTAAGAGTCTGTTTCCTCTTCTGGTTTAGTAAACTCTGCTGTGACGTGTTTAGTTTTACATGCAGTCTGACCTGGTCTGAGATAAAAACACTGAACAAATGAGAGTTGAATTACAAGAGATAATTATTTGGATCTTTTGAAAAATTACAGTCACGTGACAAATAACATGTTCAAGCTAAATCGAACTGTACACTGAATTCATTTTAGCTAACACATTGTATCTGTATGCTACTGCAAGGAAATATCTGATCTAGATGTATGAAGAGTAGAGCTTAAGGTCTGTGTTTGCTAAACTTATTGCAAGGAGAAGTTTACCACATCGTGTTGTCAGATATTACAACATCATGTGATAAATATGTTACTGCAATCAGTTAATTCTAACTTAGATAGTGTGTTGTTTCCGTTTGCACATGCTTCTGCAGAAGAGGTCTGTGCTCTATGCGCAACTCACTGAAGTGTTCACAGTTACGTGCATGACCTGAAACCCACAAGATGACCACATGCAAAAACAACACTGGCCCTTCAAAGTAAAAATATCTCTACATAAGCTATTGTAACAGAAGCTACTGTTACAATCACTGGCTCAAACATGTTTATCTGTATTCCATAATTATATTACATTATATATTGGGCTGTAATATATAAAGGTCAAACTTTACAATGGAATTATGATATGCATGGGTATTTACTTAATGTAATACTTTACTGACAAACAGCCAAATCCACCTGTGTCATCAGCATAAACTGCAAAGTTGGGCAGTACTTGCAAAAATATTCAACCCTTCCATTTACAGACTATAGATTTTCACATTTTTACTGACTTATTGAACTTCAACAACAAAGCACAAAGCTGGACCAACATCTGGTCAGTCTGGTCGACATGAGCTGACAAAGCAGGCTCTGTAATGGCCTGGCATGTTGGTAACATGGCCTGAAGAATACTGGGTGTCTTTTCACAAACCCTGGGAGTGAGCTCACCAGTTCCTCTTTACACATAAATATGTGTGACTTTGATAGCAACACATATTTGATGCTTTGAATTAAATGGCATTGTCGTCATTCACACCAGAATTAATGTGACAGTAAGCAGAAAAGAAGAGGTGTCTGACACTGTGCAGGATGTGCAATCTTATATATTTTAAGTGGTAGAATTACAGAATGTTTTTTTAACTGAGTGTCTTTGAATACAACTATGACTGGTGGTGACATGAGGAAGTGGACTGTCAATATTTATTTCTCAATCTAAAACATCATACAACAGAAAGTCAGAGGGGTGAGCTTGTGAAAATCTGACATTAGTTCTCACTGTGTTTTACATCTTGAACACTTCCTATCACCTCAGTCTGTTATCTGCTGTCATCCAGATGTGAAACATGTCATCTGACTGACAACATACATTTGGCTTTAACCAAAGACTTTATTTCCTCATTTTCATCAGTCAGTCAAGAGTCTCACCTGCAGGACTCCTGCTCTGTAGGCATTGAGTGGAGCCTTTGATAGCAGGTTTGATTGACAAGTCGGGCACACAGCACACATCAAATAACAAATCACCACATAAAACAATGAATGTGACAGCAATGATAATAAAAGCCCACATCAAATAATGAAATTACAACATCTAGTGGCGAAAGCTACACATAGACCATCAAATTAAAAAAAAAGAAGATTTTTCATATTACATGACTAATCTACCTCTTAAGACGTCATATAATTGGAGATTCTTCATTGTTTGACTTTTCTTATCTTTTCATTATTAGATATGGATCAGTAGTGCATCACTCTCATCTCTACTTCCTGAACTCTCTCTGGTGTCTGCCCTCTGATCAGCTCATATTAGCAAAGACATGTGGACTCACACCTTTGGTAGTGTGTAATTAGATTAAACTAGTCCACTTAATTATATAAATATATAAAGTATATATTATGTAAATATAAAAAGCAATTAAAACATCACTGACTGCTGAAAAAAAGTTTATTGATGCCTAAAAATAATAAAGCACATACAGCACCAGTAAATTCATTTATAATAACAGCAAAAGTTACATGTAATAGTTGATAGCAGTTCATTACATATACAAAAGTAATTGTTGATGTCCATCCTGGAGCTTTTCCATCTAACACTGAAAAATATGACTGACTGACTTTAAAGTTGCTGGAGCACCTGGGTAATGTTGTTTAAACATTTCAAACTGATGCTTTTTGAAATAGTCTACAATCAAAATTTTCAAATAAAATGTCAAAATAACTGTAAAAGTAAGATCATACAGTGCATTAATACTAAATGGGAATAAATCTCAGTAGTCTTGTGCTTGGGTATGTTATATAATTGTTTTATATAATCTATTACAATAACTGTAGAAAACATTAAGCATGGCTGATATTTGGGTAGCAGAGATTCATACAATGGTTATAAAATGATGTTAAACATATTTATTTGACCTTGTCCATACAGCTGTCTTTATAGACCTGAAAGACAACCACAAAACAGACATATAGGGTTATTCAAGCTGAAAAGATGCTTCCAACATGTTATTATGACATATAATCCATTTATTGATCAGTAGAATTAATCGTTACAGTCTGCACATAACATGACAGAATTATTACCAAGAGCTGTTCTTGGTTTAACGCCAGAATAAACATTTTGAACAGTTGCTGCAGGAGTTGATTTTCCTATAAATGGAGAGAAGATTAGTTAGAAACATTTAATGTAATGTCATAATTTACAATGATAATGTAGTGAAGGGTTGTCAGGGTTAATGTCTCCACTGATAATAAAAGAATAACAGTATTGTAATGCCCACAGTGTTCAAAGCAGTCACACAGCAGAGTATTATGGCTTTTACAGGATTTAGTAAACATACTGATACTGAATATACATACTGATGTATAAATACTGTTCTTCAGCACACATAATGTAAAATTAAATACATTCCAACACAAGATATTTAATGAAAAAAAAAAATTACACCTACAATTTTACAAACATTGCACACATTGCAGGTTACACTGTGTCCAAGACCAACATGATGGTGGGTGTAGAATTTACTTACCTTTGTGTTTCTTGGCTTTGCCTTTATTGTGATAGTTAACCTGGGCATACGTTGGATTATAATCTAAAACAGAAAGCAGATCTCAGGATTTGTTTGTTCAGCAGACAAATACAGCTGGATGGATGAATGGATGGATTGATAGGTAGAATGAAAATAAAAGAAATTTTCTTTTTTAGTAGCAGAATTTAAAATGTATAAAATCCTGGTATTCCTCTCCCACCCTTTAACCAGTGCACCAGCAGTTGATCATCCGATCAATTTAACAAGAAACTGCAGCATAAAATCTGGGCTCATACATCAAGACTCTTCTAGATCGTTCAGTCTACCACACGAGACGTTTGCTAGTTCTGAGTCTCTCTGTGCACCAGGTTCACACATTTTTTGCCCATATGTTTTCATGTTTGTTTGTTTTTTTTAGACATTTTACACATTGACCAAAAACAAGAATTTAAATGAATAAAATCAATTTGAGACTTCGCCCAACCCAAGTGTACACATTTAAAAATGTGTCCACACATTTACAAATCTTGATACTCTTGCAAATATGAATACACATTTGCAGATTCCTGTATTGCAACCTGATATGAACCTGAATCTGTTAAAATGATATTTGTTGTTACACGGTTTTCTTTTGTAAACAATTTTTCCATAAATGATGTAATATTATATTTCAGACTGCTCCATGTTAAGGTGGATACTGTACCATTCTCATAGTCTTCAGAACCTCTGAATGTTTCATAGACAGAAGCATCACCTGTGAGCAAAAAATGAAAATCAAACCATTTTAATTTCATGATACCAATCAAATATCACCTTTTTAACAAAGGTCCTCAGGTTTTCTTAAAAATGTGAATTTAATAGTGTGGAACAACAGGAAATCATAAAGGTTTTAGAGGCTTTAATTTCTTTCTAGACTGTAATATTTAATGAGTCACAACCAAGACTATAAAGCCTTAAAGCCATATTGGTAATAATATTTCTGGACGCTAGACTTAAGTCTTGTAGTTTTGGTTCAGTTACAACAATATAAAAACTTGTTCTAGTCTGATCTTTTGTGCATGTGGTAGAACAACAAGTTATGTGACAAATCTTTGAGACTGTTCTACAAACTAACTTTATTTACTGAGATCAACAACAACTTCCTGTCTAATGGATTGTGGCTTTTGCTTAATATTCAATAAAAATCAGATGGATAGAGTCTAGAAAAAGAGTAATAGAAATGTTTGAGTTAGAGTTAACAAAAAAATGACAAAAATAATCAGTATTAGTTTGAAGAGTGACCATGGAGAAGAGAGGAGTATATGTTACCTTGAGTTTCATTCAGATTGACCATGTGATTTGCAGCAGAGTCCTGTTTGGTGCTGTCAGACTGGATTGGCCTAAAATATTTAACAAATACACTAAATATAATAAAACACATTGAAGGTACTGCTATTATGTTCAAAGTGAGAGAAGAGAGTTTTGTACCAACCTGATAAATCGTGAAACTGTGAAAAGGATATTTGTTGTTAGATGGTTTTGTTTTGTAAATTGTTTTCTCTTAAATGATAATATTGCATTTCAGACTGCTTCATGTTAAGGTGCATACTGTACCATTCTCATAATCTTCAGAACCTCTGATTGATTCATAGACAGAAGCATCACCTGTGAGCAAAAAATGAAAATCAAGCCATTTTAATTTCATGATACCAATCAAATATCACCTTTTTAACAAAAGTCCTCAGGTTTTCTTAAAAATGTGATTTTAACAGTGTGGAACAACAGAAAATCATAAAGGTTTTAGAGGCTTTAATTTCTCTCTAGACTGTAATATTTAATGAGTCACAACCAAGACTATAAAGCCTTAAAGCCATATTGGTAATAATATTTCTGGACTCTAGACAAGTCTTGTAGTTTTGGTTCAGTTACAACAATATAAAAACATGTTCTAGTCTGATCATTTGTGCATGTGGTAGAACAACAAGTTATGTGACAAATCTTTGAGACTGTTCTACAAACTGACTTTATTTACTGAGATCAACATCAACTTCCTGTCTAATGGATTGTGGCTTTTGGTTAATATTCATTAAAACTCAGAGTCTAGAAAAAGAGTAATAGAAATGTTAGAGTTAACAAAAACTGACTAAAATAATCAGTATTAGTTTGAAGACTGACCATGGAGAAGAGAGGAGTATACACTATTTTGAGTTTCATTCAGGTTGACCATGTGATTTGCAGCAGAGTCCTGATTGGTGCTGTCAGACTGGATTGGTCTAAAACGTTTAGCAAATACAATGAATTTAATAAGACACATTGAAGGTACTGCTGTTATGTTCAAAATGAGAGAAGAGAGTTTTGTACCAACCTGATAAAGTGTGAATCTGTGAAAAAGATATTTGCTGTTATATAATTTTGCTTTATAGATTATTTTTCTGCTATTTCACATCATGACATCAGAAAACATCTTTGTATTTGAATGATTAAAACATAAAACATTTAATATCGGAAGGAAAAAGTCTCACCTTTGGATCGTCTGTAGCGATACAACAGGAGCAGAAGAATAATAAGAATAATTCCACAAACCAGCCCAACAATTAATGGAATAGGAGATGAAGAGCTTTCAGGCCTGGACACTGTTTCTAATAGATAATAAATAATAACTATTAATACAATCAATTAAGTTCTATAACACTTTTTCTGAAACTGAAGTGCTTTAACCCTTTCATGCATGAATTATGATAAACTCAGTCAGGATTTTTTTCGTAAGTATTTTTACTCCTCTTTAGGAATGAAAAAAAAATATTTGAACTTCATTTTTTTTTAAATATGCATTTTTCAAGGAGTTTTTCACACGTCCACTCAGGTGGACAGCATGCATTAGAGGTTTCAACTGAAGTACTATGTATTTAACAAACCAATTAATAAAATTATATATTATTTGGAAACTATAAAATGATATATATTTTCAAAGTTGTTAAAATAATGTTTTAACATATTTTAATACATTCTAATACTGTTCAGTGCAATGCAAAACACTGAATCTTGTTCCTGACTCCGCAGCCTCTCCCCTTTGTCTTACTGCATTTATTAGTACATGAGCTCCACATGACTTGAAATGCAAAAGATTCTTCTTTCCTAAACCAGACATTCTTTAGAGGTGCCCCCTCAGTATTTTCAGCCCCTCCCCCAGCATCCTCAGCATCCTCAGCTCCCTCAATATCCTTATGCAGCAAATATGTTCCTTTGGGACCCATGTGGGGCCACTGCAGGAATAAAATGAGCCCATTGTGGGCCCTGTTACAGATGTGAAATTCGGGGTACGTATGTCCCCCAAACTGTGGTGCGGAGGTGGTGCCCCAGTGGGACAGCCCATACCCAGCCCAAAGTGTGGGCTGTCCCACTGGGACTTATTGTGAGCCCACAGTACGCCCCTAAGTGAAGCACCACCTGGGTCCCACAGTTTGGGACCCACACATTCTCCACGTTTCACATCGGTAAAGGGGCCCACAGTGGGCTCATTTTATACCCACAGTGGCCCCATATGGGGTTCAGTCACTCATATTCCTGAGTGACTGAGTGTTTCCGGCCAGCTGGCGGTCATCTTGGTTTTGAGAAATTTTTATTGCACTTACAAAGGCTGGCCAATGGATGGCAGTGTATGGGATGACACACTAAAGTCCATTAGGGTGGTTGATGTGTAACTATACCAAAAAAAACCCATGCATATATAAGAAAACGGCTTTTGAATAGCTGTCCACTGTAGTGACCACTATGCATGAAAGGGTTAATAAAGTAAAGTATAGTATAGTAGAGACAAAAGAATTAGGATACGAAAAAAAGTCAACCTAAACAAATACTATTCTGTAGCAGCTGGTCTGTAAATTCTGTAAAGTATTTGACCACATTTCTTTCTAAGACAGCAACACAGTTTAGAAGAAAGAAAATGAATGAATTGTTTTAATCCTACTCACCCTGAACTGACATCCAACTCTGTACTGATTCTTTTCCTGAGTGTTTACACTTGTAGAAACCTTCGTCTGACTTTGACACTGCAGAGATATTCAGCTCCCCTCTGGTATCATTTTGGATAAGTTTGTCATTTTGATAGAAAATCACGTTGGAAAGTAATTCTCCTCTCTTCAGTTTGCAGCCAAGAGTAACAGAATCTCCCTCAGTCACAGGATGCACAGGGCTCACCAGGATAATATCTGCTTCTGTAAAACAGTCAAAGAATATGAAGTTTCAGTCAGAGACCAGCTGCTGACCTTTAGAACAAGGTGACATAAAACCATGAGAATAGATCACACATATGCCTTTATTTTCCTCCAACTAATTTATATCACAGAATCAGTGCAGCTGAACAAAGACTCAACATTTCAGCCTTATTAGATATGTGTCTTGTAATTGTAAATATATTAGCTATAGCTAGTTAGCTCTAGAGCTAACAGGTACACATAAAAGAAACAGTGGATGGTTATTGACACAAAAACACCTCTGACTGAATCAGCATGTTAATTTTATCATCAAGAATAAAGAAAGGTCTTGCTGCAAACAAAAACAGCTGTGAACCAAACATCTTGGATCTGTAAAATATTAATTTCTGGTTGTGTAAATAAATATGAAGAAGCTTTAATTTAGTCCACAGATGAGTTTTTGGTTTGAAGGAAGCCCTTTTGTCATTTATTTATTCTTTTATATTACCTGTGTTTGACAAGAACACGACTAAATTATGATGTTGTGCAGAGGACGCCTGATTTTCTAATTACTTATCTAATTATATGATATTTCTTCATGATAATCATAATTAAATGCAGTATAGGTTCGGCATATAACTTGTTTGTCTACACAGGAAGTGTAGTTTGTGACACCATGTTGAAAATAATTGAAATACAAGATGAAAATAAAATAAAATGGAATGTAAACATACTCTGTATAGTGATGTTGACTGCATTGCTGAACTCTCCTGATCCAGACTCACACCAGTACACTGCATCACTCTGCCATGAATTCTTGATGTTGCATGTGGATCCAGTCATTGACCTCCAGTCAGAACAGTAGTAGTTCTCAGGAAACCTCCTCACTCTCCACTCAGTAGAGTTTCCTTCACAGCTCAGTGAGACAGAGTCAGAGGTGAAGTGCTGCACACTGTCAGGACTCACTTTGAGAGTCACTGCTGAATGAACATCTGAAAAACAACATGTAATGAAGGACAAACCAAGTACAGAGATATTAAAATTAAATAGATCACAATGCAAATAATCCTCTTGTTTATACTTTTAATACTATTTATTGTTGAGAATAAAAACATCTGAATAACAAAGTGTGCAAAAGGTGCCATGTTTTGGTGAACCTGTGTGTGTTAAGAACATACAGAGCATATGGACTGACAGTGGAGACGTGAAGTGTGCAGCAGAGTGGTTTGAGCTGTTTTATGGATGTTTTGATTATTTTTTTTTTATTTTTATCTTGAAAACTTGCTACCAAGATAACTACAGCAACTGTTCACTGTGAAGCTGTAAACAACCTACGTTTACCTGCCACCTTCCAAACACACAGGGAATGTGTTTTTCATACTAAATGATGTTTCATTGTCTCTATATATAGTCAGTATTTTTCTTTTTTTATCTCTCTGAGTTTTCTCAGGTTTCCAGCTGTTTCTGTATTTTCAGTTTACCTGTTTTGTTGATTGATTTTGTCTATTGTATGTCTCTACATCTGTCTGACCACTAGATAAAGTCTCCTTTAACCACATCCATCCTGCCTGCTGTGTAAGTAAAAGTCATGATTATTAGCAGTAAGAGGAGCTCAGGTATCCAAAGTAAAAGAACTCTTAGTAAAGAAGAGTAAAGCTTGATTTCAATGACATGAAAAATCTTAATCTCTCAGTTTCCTGGTGCTGTCATGTTTGGAGATCAATTGAAGAAGGAAATGTACACAGTCGATTATTTGCCACAGTGAACATTAGTTTTTATGATCTGTTTGCCAAAACCTGAAAACAGGATGAACCCAGATAATGACATCACAACTGCTTCTTGACAGAAGGAGACAAAAACAAACAAGCAAACTCACCTCCAGACCAAACAAACACAGGTTTGCTGTATTGAGTGTAAAACACTGGGTCTCCTCTTCCAGCTCTACACACATATCCTGCTGTGTGTGTCGACCCATGAATGATGTAGGAATCCTGTTCAGTCCCATTGGTGCTACCAGGTAGCAGCTCATAGCTGTAGGAGTTGTCTGATAGTTTGGGAACAGTCTTATACCAGTAGAACCTCCATCCTGCAGATGGATGTTCAACCTCACAGCTCAGAGTTACTGAGTCTCCAGGACTCAGCCATGATGGAGACACAGTGAGGACAGGTGCATCTGTTGGAAAGTGATTTTATCAGAATGAAAACATGTTATGATGAAATCTTTAGTCTCTAAACATATAAATAAATATTATCTGATACAGTTACCATTTTATCTATCATAGAATTACATTTCACCATATTATGTATCTAAATATGTCATATATTGATATACTATCTGAATATATGCTGATAAAAATGTATTTAATCATAATTTGTAAATTAAATATGATCAGACTTACTGTCAGATACTGTCAATGTGATGTAATCACTCCACTCTGTTGAATTATGTTGTGCATTTTTCATTTTGCCTTTACACCTGTAGTTTCCATTGTAGTATGAGGAAGCCTTGATAATTATGTATTCATTTCTATTTGGAGATGTGTAACTGGGTGTTTTCCATTCATACTCCCACTCTGTGTCTCCTCCGTCCTTGATATCACATCTGAGAGTGATCGCCTCTCCTCTGTATATCTTGGGCCAGTTGGGTTGAAGGGTCACAACTGCTCTGTTTGAGACTGTTTGTGTTCAAGAATCACCAACAAAGATACAAAAATGACAAAAGGTTAAATTGTTATCAAACAAAATGATTGTTATCCTTTGATCTCAATAAGTATTCATAAACACACATTAGATGTTTCTACATTTTGTTTTCAAACAAACCTTCATCAAACTCACCAATTTTGTTGATCTTGATTGAATCACTGTACTCTGTGTAGTAAACTGGGTCTCCTCTTCCTCCTCTGCACCAGTAGTCTCCTCCCTGTGAGACACTGATCTGTCCAGTTGATTGGAAAACAGCATCTTGTGTGTTCAGGGGTTCAGAGATTTTCTCATCTTTGTACCAGTAATATTTCCAATCAGATGATGATGATGATGATGGGTCCACAGAGCAGGTCAGGGTCACTCTGCCCCCTACTGGAATGTCTCTGTTGTCAGCACTCAGTTTGGCCTTTGGTCTAAATGCTATTCAGTTTAGAACAAAGACATTAAAAAGATTATTATTGTCTCTGTGATTTAGTCTAATTTAAATGAAGATATATACAAAGATATTAATTGAATGACTGTGATCTTTATTTAGTTATAATGAATCAATTAAGTATATTTCAAAGCAGCACACTGAATGATGACTTGTCTTCAAAAACAAACACAATTCTTTACTGATCAGTCCTGAGAGGTTGAATAATTCTGGAGGAAAGAAATGTTTTCTATTGAATTATTCAGACACTGAAAGGTGGAAGCTCAAAACATGATATTCTGAAACACTGTGACACTGTTAACCTGATGGGATCACTTCATTCTGTTGAGGACTAAAGGTCTATTTTCTGTTCACTCATACAGTAGTACTTCTCTATTGTAAAAAGTAGCAGTGAAACTCCAGTATTCACTGTGTTTTGGAGGTTTTTCTTTGGTTGTTTTCCATTCATACTCCCACTCAGTGTCTCCACCATCCTCTATCTCACATCTTAGAGTGATCGACTCACCACTGAATATCTGAGACCAGTTGGGTTTCTGTGTTACAACAGTCTTGTTAGAAACTGTACCCACCAAATATACACAGTTTGGATAAAAATAGAAATCTATACTGGTGTGACTGTCCTTTCTGCTGTCACTGTGACCTTGAGATTATTTGATGTTCACATTAGAACAAATTAACAAAATAAATAAATGGTTGAAATGGGATTTGCCTGAAGAAAATGTTCTTATTCAATATGAATGAAATTAAATAAATATACTGATTATTAGGCAGCTGAGCAAGTGATGTCGGATCAACAACAACAGATGAAAACAATATAAAACATAACATGTTCATTATGGATGAAAGATGTCCAACTTACATGATACTGTCAATCTGATGACATCACTCCACTTTGTCCAGGAATACGAGTCCTTCCTTCCTCTACACTTGAATTCTTCTCTGTAGTATCTTTGCCATCTACTGTAGTAATTGATGATGATCTTGTGTTCACTGAGTGTTGGAGATGTGTTTAAGTTGGCTGGTTTCCATTCATACGTCCACTTAGTGTCTCCACCTCCCTGGATCTCACATCTGACAGTGACTGTCTCACCCCAGTATATCTGAGGCCAGTTGGGTTGCAGGGTCACAGTGGCCTTATTTGGAACTGTTCACATGAAAAACAACAAACAAACAATGTAAACACAAGTCAACAGTCATAATAACAAAAGCAGTTAAAAAACAGAAGTATGAAAACATATCAAGCAACATGTTTGCAAAAGAAGAATTAAAGCAATAAAATCAGCAAGAAGAAAAGTGACATGTAAACATTAATTGAAATTGAGATATAAAACATTTGTGATTTGCCAAAATGGATTCATCTAAAGATTTATAAAAGTAAGTAAGTAAGTAAACTTTATTTATAAAGTGCCATTAAAACCAGAGTTACAAGGTGATTTACAATGCAAATAAAAATGAGAGAAAAATAAAATAGAAAAAACACATAATATCAATATAAAAACAATAAAATCATAATAACTACACAGAAATCAGATACAACAATAAAAGCAGTGAGAGAAGATCAGATATTATGTAATAAAGTGCTCATGAACCAGGTGAGTTTTCAGAGCTTCTTAAAACTCTATTAAGGAGAATAGAGTGGTCAACAGTGTTAAAAGCTGCATTTAGGTCAAGGAGCAACAAAAGTGAACATTCACCAGCATCAGCTCACATTCAAACATCATTTGAAACTCTTTCAGTTTCACTACTGTGCCCCACAAGAAAACCAGACTGAAACTTATCAAAGATCTCATCACTGTCCAAGACCTGGATACATTGTTTATACACTGCTTTCTCCAAGACCTTGGAAGTAAAGGGAAGTTTGGATATCAGTCTGTAGTTATTGAGCAGCAATGGGTCGAGGTTTGGCTATTTTAAGAGTGGCTGAACAACTGCTTGCTTAAAATAATCAGGTACACAGCCAGAGCTAAGAGAGCGATTTACAATTGAAAGTAAAAATGGTCCTAAAAACCTAAAAACACCTTTAAAAAGTGAGGTTGGAACAATATCAAGAGATCAAGAAGAGGGGTGACAATGTGGAAGACAATGGCAGAAATCTTCCAGTGGTATTGGACCAGAGACCTTATCTACAAAAAAAGATAAGACTATTTCACAGTTAGTATTAGAAGAGACAGGTACAGGTGGAGGACAGGGTTCATTAATCTATTGATAGTGTTAAATAAAACTCTGGGATTATTTTTTTTTAACTCAATGAGATTAGAAAAATAGGCAGTTCTTACTTCCTTCTCTCTCTTATTAAAAGATGAAAGTAGTTCGTTCATGTGAACCTCAAGTATTTTTCCACTTCTGCTCAACCTTTCTGCACTCTCTTTAAAGACAATGTATATCATCATTAATACAAGGGGATGAGTTAACTATATGAATAGTTTTGTTTTTGATTGGAGCAACAACATCTAGCTTTGACAAACAGGTTATTAAAGAAACAGACTATCGTTGGTCTGAGCAGGCAAAGTCATATTCTTACTGAGATCTGCAAAGACAGAAGCAAATTTGTCTGCAGAATGCTGCTGAGAGTGTGAGAGTGGGTTGTGTGTTTGATGGATTGAGTGTCAGCAGTGAAGGCAATATTAACGATAATATGTTTGTAGTCAGACACAAAAAAGTCATCAATGTATATGGAATTCAGATTCAGACCCAAAGTAAAAACCAAATCAAGAGTGTGACCATGATTGTGGGTCTGATGCATGTTGTATTAAATGTAAAGACTGAGTAATCTGATGCTTCATCAACATGAATATTGAAGTCAACAACTATCAAAACTTTGGCAAGTTTAACAACCACATTAGATAAAAACTCAGGTGGAATTCTGTTCCCTCTAATTTTTCATGTGTCTGGACATACACACAAGCTCCCTGAGTAAACTGAGGACCACTGTGAGCAACATAAGATGCATGCTTGCTGTGGCCACACACCAGTATCACACCTGTTACAAACCTGGGATCAGAGCAAGTTACATGGCTTATTAAAAGAATCAAATTACAGCAGCAATCTCCATTAGTTTACTTTAAATATAAGTGATTTGGCCCACTTGAAATGAAAAAAAGACAAAAATCTTGATGTTCATGAGATGTGTAGTATGTTATATGTGAGAGTCCTGCTTCGGCCTGGGTGAGGTCCAGTTGTGGCCTGGGTGAGGGTCTGGGTCCTGCTCTGGAAGAAATGAGACATGTACAGAACACCTTTCACACATAACATTTTGTTCACATTAAAACATTCACATTTTGCACAATGACATGTGTGCTGTAGCTTGTGATACAGTATAAATTCCTGTAACTCTTTGTCTGTAAAATATCTAATTACACTTTTTTTTTTTTTTTTAGCATTTCTATTACCCATAAATTATATAATAGTAACAGCATTTAATGATTAATATCCGTAAATATAATCTTCACTAGAATATGCACAAATCTGACTTAAAGTTCTACCTATTTTTCACGTCTGTCCTTCTCACTTCTCCGATGGTTGTACACTTTGTCCAGGTTGACGGCTCCGTCTGCTTCTTGCTTTGACTTTATGCGCATCAGCTGTTCCAAATGTGCCACTTCAAGATGATTTCTGGATGCTGTTTTGATAAGATTCATTTCACTAAATCCTCTTTCACAATCGGCACTGGATGCTTGAAATGTAGCACAAATATCCACAAGCTGTGAGATCTCCTTTAGCGCCTCACATCTAAGTGCTGCAGCCACCATAGCTGAGAATGTGCTGATTGACCCGTTTAAGTTTTTGCTTCATTACTTGAATTCAGCGTATCGTCCCTTCCCTCTCAGTCTTTTGCGCTCTTCCGCAACAACGTACCAATCCCCTTTCCCATTTTGAGTCTTATAGTCTAATAAATTCCAACAGCATTCAAATGACTTTTCTGCTGAATATGACGCTTCAGGTAGTCCAACTTCCATTCAGTCCACATTTTCCCCTCCTAAAACTAGCTTACTACTTTGGCTTCGCTGCATGTTTTGCAGAGCAAACCTTTTTCACTCAAAAAAAAAATCTCACCCAGTTTGACCGCTTGTTCTTCTGTTTGCACATAAGCCAACAGCCATTGCATCTTAAAAGAAACACGTCTTTCTTAATTTGGCTTGGCGAGTGGTTGTGCCACTGCCCGTTCGCTTAGCCATGATAAGGGGTTAGCATTGGTGTCTACTAGCTAACCTGCACGGCGCCACGGCGCATATGGGTAGGCACACACAAGCACCGTCAATAACATGATTGGCTGCGTAGCGTAAGTGAACCGTATCCTATCATTGGCTGGACGGACACCTGTCACTCACTGAGTTACTTTGCAAAATGGTACAGAAAAATGTTATTGGTCTAATTAATTTACAGTTTATGTTGGATATTATTTTATGCGCTGCATAGATTTTCTTGTGCGAGCAGTGCGCGACTGCGCAAGCGCGCAGTTTAGAGGGAACATTGGCGGACGGTAAAACAACACAGTTAAAAAGATTAGTCAGACCAATCCTGAACATGTATAACTCAGAAGAACAACACAGACATTGTATAATCACACACACACACACACACACACACACACACACACACACACACACACACACACACACAATATCGGCATTTCAGGACAGTTTGTTTACAGCCATATTTCTGATAAACATTCACCTGAAGAAAAGATTTGTACCAGGGGGGAAAGTTGGTCAAGTAATAAAGTGAGGATCACAGTACTGTCAGCAAATGTAATGATGTGTCTGTTCTCATGCTGAGAAAGGACTCACCACTCGGGGGAGCCACTGGAGTAAAGAATCTTACCTGCCATCACTGACTCTGATCATTTTAAAATATACTCAATAAAATCATCTAAAAGCCACCTCACCTATTTCAAATCTAGACTGAAACAAGACAAAACTATTTCAGCTGAAACATTGAGTTCGATAATTTTTGGATTACTGTAACACAAAGGAAACATTTGTCTCATATTATGTATAACTTAATGTTCAAATGAATTTTGACTCTCTGTTTGCACATTAATGTTCATGATCAAACTCCAACTTGTCTTTCTAAATGCTGCATATGTGTTTTCTTCACATGCTTGTGTGTTTTCTGCTACATTTACATGTGAATCTTAAGTTGCAGTGCATTAAACTCTCTCAGCCTCCCATACCCTTGTGACAAAATCTGCTTGAAGTTGAAGACTTTAGTAAACAGAAGTCAAACAATATGACCTCAATTCTTCTCTTTTGTTTAGTGACAGAAAAGAGATTCACTTGCTCAACACTCAGCACACTGTGTGTAATAAATCTCATTGTCAAACTCACCAATGTTGTTGATCTTGATTGAATCACTGTACTGTGTGTAGTAAACTGGGTTTCCTCTTCCTCCTCTGCACCAGTAGTATCCTCCCTGTGAGACACTGATCTGTCCAGTTGATTGGAAAACAGCATCTTGTGTGTTCAGAGGTTTTCTTATCTTTGTACCAGTAATATTTCCAACCAGATGATGATGATGGGTCCACAGAGCAGCTCAGGGTCACACTGCCCCCTACTGGAATGTCTGTGTTGTCAGCACTCAGTTTGGCCTTTGGTCTGTTTGCTGTTCAGTTTAGAACAAAGACATTAAAAGGTAAATATTGTGTCTGTGATTTAGTCCAATTCAAATGAAGATATATAAAAATATATTCATTAAATTACTGTGATCTTTAATCAATTAATTAAATAAATCTTATCTAATCATAATACATTTTTATATCTAAATAGGCGACATAATGTTGGATGTATTATCCAAATATATGCTAACATTTTTTTAAGTTAAAATTTTAATATTTCAGTGTAAATTAAATATGATCAGACTTACTGTCAGATACTGTCAATGTGATGTCATCACTCCACTCTGTTGAAGCATGTTGTGCATTTTTCATTTTGCCTTTACACCTGTACTTTCCACTGTGGTATGAGGAAGCAGAACTAATTATGTATTCATTTCCATATGGATATGTGTAAGGTGGTGTTTCCCATTCATACTCCCACTCTGTGTCTCCTCCGTCCTTGATATCACATCTGAGAGTGATCGACTCTCCTCTGTACATCTTGGTCCAGTTGGGTTGAAGGGTCACAACTGCTCTGTTTGAGACTGTTTGTGTTCAAGAATCACCAACAAAGATACAAAAATGACAAAAGGTTAAATTGTTATCAAACAAAATGATTGTTATCCTTTGATACCAATAAGTATTCATAATCACACAATAGATGTTAGGGTTAGAAATGAATTTAGACTCTCTGTTTGCACATTAATGTTCATAATCAAACTGCAACTTGTCTTTCTAAATGCTGCATATGTGTTTTCTTCAGATACTTGTGTGTCTCAACATTAATCACAACATCTGGTCTCCCTACATAAACACGCATTTGGAGGAAAATGTTGTTTTACATCTTTGAACATGAATCAAGTCATTTCAGAATTTGTATTGATACATGAAGTAAAATGATACATACATGATGAGATATGAACACAACGATGAGATGTGATTAAAGACCCAAAAGCACTAAAAATAATCAGAATATAACATTTTATTTTTCTCATTCACAGGCTTTTTACCCACTTCCTCTCTCTCTCTCTCTCTCTCTCTCTCTCTCTCTCTCTCTCTCTCTCTCTCTCTCTCTCTCTCTCTCTCTCAGCTGCAGAGGAAACAGTTTTGGTCGCTTGGTCCTCATTTGACGCTCCAAAGTCGAAATGAGGTCTGAGTTTGGGCGTCACGACAGTTTGAGCCTAATAGTGAACTTCAAAACACGTCAGACGCTTTCAGTGCATTTGGGCCTTAAGAGTAAAACAGTGGATGACAAATAAGAGATAAATATTTATGTATAATATATAAATAAATATAATTAGTTACCTTGAGAGTGTCCGTAGAAGACTGTGTTCAGCACTAAAAAATAGAAAGATTGAAACTTCATCAAACTTAATCAAACTGAAAAAAGTCTAAATCATAATAAAGGCATTTAAAACTATATCTAGTCTATAAACAGTAAGTTAGTAAGCAAGAAGGAAACAGATAAAAGGAAAAACAAGTATTTAAACTGAAACATGTATAATAGATAAGAAAATCATGAAATTCAAAACCCACATACACAACAATACCTAAATCAATTTGCATGCATTGTGCAAAAATAATTGCTTCAGAAAACAGTCCTTCAATCTAAAGTGAGTCAAGTCAGCAACCAACATGTGGCCTATAAAACAAGCCTGTAGTTAAAAACCATAAGCGTGCTCTGTTCAAGCTCTCAGAGAAACTGCTTCAACCAGTGATACTCTGTAATTCTGACTATTCAGGAACATCTTCTTTAATCTGTGACATGCAAACAGAGAAAGTCAGTCATGTACTTACGGAATAATCCCAGCACACAGATCAAAGTGTACCTCATCCTCACATCCAGCACTGACACTCTGTCACTCAGCTGCTCTGAGTCGGACAAATGTTTCTACTTCTCTTTAATAATAATGCAACAGAAAGACAAAGAGAGAAGTTATATTTCTTGTGAATATGAGATAAGAGTTTTTCTCCAACTTCTTCTGAATTTAGCCTGTTTGTGTTTCCTTCCCTTTCACACAAAGCTCAGACAACTTCAGTTGGTTTGACCTCAGAAAAGTTTAACACATTTACACTTCCTGGCCACTGTTGCTGCCTGGCCACCTTTCTTGTGGTTTGGCTTGACTGTTAATATGGGTGGTTGTCAGGACTCATCTCTGAACAGCCATGTTACAAACCTCTGGTATTAGATTATAAAGGCTGCTTATATTTATGTCATTTATCTGTTCTCATTTCTGTGATTATACATTTAGTTTCCTGTGTTTTTCAGAAATTAAATGCATAAAGGGAAAATAAATAAAAATGAAAATATATCAAAAATAAATTGTTCCATGTTTTACACAGTTTACTTGACAACTAGAGCTTGAGTAGAAAACAACAAGCCACTGTTTATCAGCATGACAAACACATACCAACAGTTCCTCTCTACACGTAGATATTTACACGTATATGCTTTGATAGCAACACATACTTGATGTGTGGTTGTCACATTCACACCAGAGCTGATGTGTTAATACACGGAAGAGAAGAGGCAGTATAAACAAAAACAAGTAAAAAACACTTTGGGAGGTAGTAGAAATAAAGTCAAGTGCAATGCATATGAATATAATATAGGAATAGTAAAAGGCTCATTTACTGTTCTGTGTTTATACATTTAGCTTTCCTTTGTTTTTTCAGAAATTAAACACATTAAGGGAAAACAAATCAAGAATAAAATATGTTAAAAATAAATAGCTGCATGTCTTGCACCACTGTGTTACACAATTTACTTAGCTTGAGTAGAAAAAAACAAGCCACTGCTTATCTTATAACACATTTATCAGTTCCTCTCTACACATAAATATGTGTTGTTTTAATAGCAACACATATTTGATGTGTGGTTGTCACATTCACACCTGAGCTGATGTGTTATTACATGGAAAAGAAGAGAAGAGGTGTCTGATGCTGTGCAGGATGTGCAAATATATATTTTTAGGTGGTAAAATATTTCTGGAGGTAGCAGCAATTGAGTCAAGTGTAATACATTTGAATGAAATATAGTAATTACAGAATGTTTTTGAACGGACTGTCTTTGAATACAACTATGACTGGTGGTGACATGAGGAAGTCAATATTTATTTCTCTGTCTTAAACATCATACAACAGAAAGTCAGGGGTGTGAGTGTGTGAAAATCTGACATTAAAGTTTTCACAGTGGTTTACATCTTGAACACTTCCTATCACCTCAGTCTGTTATCTGCTGTTTATCAGATGTGAAACACGTCATCTGGCTGACAACATATATTTGGCTTTAACCAAAGACTTTATTTCCTCATTTTCATCAGTCAGTCAAGAGTCTCCCCTGCAGGACTCCTGCTCTGTAGGCACTGAGTGGAGCTTTGATAGCAGGTTTGATTGACAGGCCGGGTACACAGCACACATCAAATAACAAATCATCACATAAAACAATGAATGTGGCAGCAATAAATAATGAAGCCCACATCAAATAATGAAATTACAACATCTAATGGTGAACGCAACACATAGACCATAGACAAATAAAAAAAAGTTTTTTCTTTATATTTAATGACTAATCTACCTCTGTAGTCGTTATTTAATTGGAGACTATTCATTGTTTGACTTTTCTATTCACAACACTTGATATTAATTGCAACATGCATTTGTTGTTTGATGTTTGGCTTTTCATTATTAGATATGGATCAGTAGTGCATCACTCTCCTCTCTACTTCTTCAACTCTCTCTGGTGTCTGCCATCTGATCAGCTCATGTCAGGAAAGACATGTGGACTCACACCTTTGATAGTGTGCTATTAGATGACAATACTAGTCCACTGACTTATATAAATATATAAAGTATATATTATGTAAATATAGCAATTAAAACACCACTGACTGTTTACTGAAAAGATGTTTATTGATGCCCAAATAAATAAAGCAAATACATCACCAGTAAATTTATTTGTAAATAGACAGAAAAACTTTCCAGTATAATAACAGCAAAAGTTACATGTAATAGTTGACAGCAGTTCATTACATATACAAAAGTAATTGTAACACTGAAAAATATGCTGACTTTAAAGCTGCAGTAGCACCTGGGTAATGTTGTTTTTTTTTTCATTTCAAATTGATAAAACTTGCTTCTTTTTTAAACAGCCTGCAATCAAAGTTTTTAAAATAAAATGATAAGATGACAAAATAACTGTAAATTATTATTATTATTATTATTACACATTCCAAATGGGAATAAAACTTACATTTCCTGTACAAAACATTAAGCATGGCTGATATTTGGATCGCAGAGATTCATTCAATGGTTATAAAATGCTGTTAACCACATTTATTTGACCTTGTCCATACAGCTGTCTTTACTGACCTGAAAGACAACCAAAAACACAGACATATAGGGTTATTCAAGATGTGAAAATGCTTTCAACATGCCATTATGACATGTAATCCATTTAATGATCAGTAGATTTAATCATTACAATCTGCACATAACATGACAGAATTATTACCAAGAGCTGTTCTTGGTTTAACTTCAGAATAAACAGCTTCATTAGTTGCTGCAGGAGCTGATTTTCCTATAAATGGAGAGAAGATTAGTTAGAAACATTTTCCAGTAATGTCATAATTTACAATGATAATGTAGTGAAGGGTTGTCAACATGATGGTGGGTGTAGACTTTACTTACCTTTGTCTTTCTTGGCTTTGCCTTTATTGTGAAAGTTAACCTGGGCATACGTTGGATTATCATCTAAAACAGAAAGCAGATCTCAGGATTTGTTTGTTCAACAGCTGGATGGATGAATGGATGGATTGACAAGTAGTATGAAAAAATAAAAAAATATATTTTTTAGTAGGAGAATATAAAATGTGCAAAGGGAAAATTCCTTGAGAGTTTAGTCTGGGTCAAAATCTGTCGACGTTCTGATTCAGTGAAACTCTCTGCTATGTTATATTGTGTCATACAAATAAGCACAACTTTAAGTGCAACTGCAATTTTGGAGAAGTGTTAAATTGACAGAAACAATTCACAACACATATCAAAATCTGAAATATTCATGTCAGTGACTGACGTCAGTCAACTATCGTTTTATGCCAAATCTATGAAGTGGGTATAAACAAATAACACACAAGGGCATTAAGTAACTACTTAATGTATATTTGATTTGATTTATTGGACAGGACAGTGTGCAGTATTAAACAGAAGTGATGCACTGCACTGGAGTTAGCTTGAATTTGCACCTGTAGTCCACCACAATCAAAACATACAACAGCACAACAACAACCAGTACAAAGCACAAAACAAACAAACAAAATGACAACAAAAACACACACACACACAAAACACACCATACAAAATACAAAGCCACACAACACATCATATACATCCACAATGTCAATTAAAAACTAATAATATAAACTAGGCTCATGTAGCTGATTCGTCTTTAGTTGATTTTTTTCAAATTTGGCCGTTATATTGTTCTTCATATAATCAGGTAGGGTTTTCCACTGATTGGTGGCTTTCACACAGAAAGCTGACTGCCCAAATGAAAGAAACAGACCATTTTAGAGTCTTAAGGCTCCTTTATGTGAGCAGGATTTGACAATATCTGCTTCAAGTAACTCCCAGTGGCAGTAGGACCAGAGGTGACTTGGACAAAAATAGAAATATAGGGTTATTCAAGATGTAAAAATGCTTTTGACATGCTATTATGATTATTACCAAGAGCTGTTCTTGGTTTAACTTCGGAATAAACAGCTTCATCAGTCGCTGCAGGAGCTGATTTTCCTATAAATGGAGAGAAGATTAGTTAGAAACATTTTCCAGTAATGTCATCATTTACAATAACAACGTAGTGAAGGGTTGTCAGGGTTATTGTCTCCACTGATAATAAAAGAATAACAGTATTGTAATGCCCACAGTGTTCAAAGCAGTCACACAGCAGAGTATTATGGTTTTTACAGGATTTAGTGAACATACTGATACTGAATATACATACTGATGTATAAATACTGTTCTTCACTACTGCAAACACACATAATGTAAAATAAATATATATTCCAATATTCAATTATTTCAGAAATTACAAACACCTACAATTTTACAAACACTGAGCACATTATATACATTACACTGTGTCCAAGACCAACATGATGGTGGGTGTAGACTTTACTTACCTTTGTGTTTCTTGGCTTTGCCTTTATTGTGAAAGTTAACCTGGGCATAAGTTAGATTGTCACCTAAAACAGAAACCAGATCTCAGGATTTGTTTGTTCAGCAGACACATACAGCTGGATGGATGAATGGTTGGATTGACGAGTAGAATGCAAATAAAATAAATTTTGGATCCTTGTTTTCTTTTTTTCAGTAGCATAATTTAAAAAGCATAAAAGGAAAATCAAAATCCACAGAAAATAGTTGTCATTGTTTTGTTTTTTGAGAAATGTCTCATTTAAAAGTCTTAATGCTCCTTTATGTGAGCAGATTTTAACAATATCTGTCTCAAGCAGCTCCTAGTGGCAGTAGTACCAGAGGTGACTTAGATTATTTGAACTGCATGCTGACCCATAATTACATACAGTGTAATTAACAAATAATTATATGACACATTTTCAATAATAACATATAGGCGGGACTGTACCTGCAGCAGATCCTATCTTCACATCAGCATAAACAGAGGTCTCCACTGTTTCATGACGCTTCCCTGTTAAGATGATCAAAGAAATGCATGAAAATAATAAACTATGAAATAATCTATCTGAACTATTTATTGCATTTCAGTCATTTGAGTACTCACCCCTCTTGGCAACATTTTTAAGCTCGATCGAAGAATATGTAATATCCTGGGATTCTCCTGCATCTGAAATATACTTGTTTATTAGTCACAGGATTTTATATCAATGGATTGTAATCAGTCCTCTTTAAATTATGTAATTGAGCGTTTCTGACTGCTCTGTGTAAATCAAAAGGTATATACTGTACCATTTTCAGTGTCCTGAGAGTCTTTGATTGATTCATAGAGACAGGCATCACCTACAGAGCAGTTAATAAGTTAAATAAGTTAATGTTATACTTTGATCTTTTGTGCATGTGGTTAAACAGCTGACAAGACTTTGAGATATATGATTAATCTTCTTTGAAAATCAGCTAATTAGAAACTGAGACTGACCATGAAGAGAAGAGGAGTTTTCATTATGTTGAGATTCATTCAGATTGGTGCTCTCAGGCTGGATCGGTCTGAAACATTTAGTAAATACATTAAATTTAATAAGGAACATGGAAGATAAGGCTGTTTTGATAAAAAATGAGAGAAGATGATTTTGTACCAACCTGATAAAATGTGAATCTGTGAAAAAGATATATGTGTTGTTACATCTGGTTGCTTTGTAAATTGCTCTGATATGTCACGTTATGACATCAGAGTACATAATTGAATGATTAAAACATAAAACTCTTAACATCAGAAGGAAAAAGTCTCACCTTTGGATCGTCTGTAGTGATACAACAGGAGCAGAAAAATAATAAGAATAATTCCACAAACCAGCCCAACAATTAATGGAATAAGAGATGAAGAGCTTTCAGGCCTGGACACTGCTACAATAGATAAGAAATAATAACTATTAATAAACGGAATTACTTTCTATAACACTTTTCTTAAATTGAAGTGCTTTAAATAAGTAAAGTATAGTATAGTAAAGACAAAAAAATCTAGGATATGAAAAAACTTCAACTTCTACAGCACAAACACATAAACACAAACACATTAATATTCAGATAGAAGTATGAAAACACAAACATGTACACAAACACTAAACACACAACAACCAGTATGTATAAACATGTATGTATTGCTATTCAGTGTGATATGAGTCATGACCACTGATGCAACTTTATTTAGCTCAAAAGAAAACAATCTTTGACTCATCGTTCATTTACATTTCTATTTTTATATCTTGAAAAAAGTAATTTTATGTCAAATTATTGAATACCTTAATGTACAGTATAAAACAAGTCTTACACAATACAAAATGTGAAATTAGTTGAAAATAAACTTGTTAATTTCTAATTCTGTAAAATATTTGATCACATTTCTTTCTAAGACAGCAACACAGTTTAGAAGAAAGAAAATGAATGAATTGTTTTGATCCTACTCACCCTGAACTGACATCCAACTCTGTACTGATTCGTTTCCTGAGTGTTTACACTTGTAGAAACCTTCATCTGACTTTGACACTGCAGAGATATTCAGCTCCCCTCTGGTAACATTTTGGATAAGTTTGTCATTTTGATAGAAAAACACGTTGGAAAGTAATTCTCCTCTCTTCAGTTTGCAGCCAAGAGTAACAGAATCTCCCTCAGTCACAGGATGCACAGGGCTCACCAGGATAATATCTGCATCTGTAAAACAGTCAAAGAATATGAAGTGATATGACGAAATTATGATGTTGTGCAGAGGACGTCTGATTTTCTAATTGAGTAGATGATATTTCTTCATGATAATTTTAATTACATACAGTATAGATTAGGCATATAACTTGTTTGTCTACACAGGAAGTGTAGTTAGTGACATACAAGATGAAAATAAAATAAAATGGAATATAAACATACTCTGTATAGTGATGTTGACTGCATTGCTGAACTCTCCTGATCCAGACTCACACCAGTACACTGCATCGCTCTGCTGATAACTGTTGATGTTGCATGTGGATCCAGTCATTGACCTCCAGTTAGAACAGTAGTGGTTCCCAGGAAACCTCCTCACTCTCCACTCAGTAGAGTTTCCTTCACAGCTCAGTGAGACAGAGTCAGAGATGAAGTGCTGCACACTGTCAGGACTCACTTTGAGAGTCACTGCTGAATGAACATCTGAAAAACAACATGTAATGAGGGACAAACCAAGTACAGAGATATTACATTTAAAAAAAGATCACAATGCAAATAATCCTCTTTTTTGTATTTTTATTACTATTTATTGATGCAGATTCAGAACCTCTTAATATCACAAACTGTGCAGAAGCTGCAGTATTTTGACAAAACTGTGAGTATTAAAAAACAGGTTCACACTTTTTCAAGTCTGTCCTAAAACAACAGTCAGAGTCTGAAATGAACACTGACATGTTTTTCTTGCTGTTCATACTGGTCATTAACAGATCCCTTCATAATGCACTTTCTATTGTATGCAAGTGATGGAGCACAAAATCCACAAGCTTCTGTCCGTATGAAGATGTATTTATTGTATATTATCTTGTGTATTATTTAATTTTATTTGAAGGTAATATGAGGCTTCAGTCATCCAAATCAGTCAAATCAAGTCAATATCCTTCAAAGTTTCTGTCTTTTTGGTGCCAAATTCTCTATTTTTGTTTCAATCCTTCCACTGCAGCTGAACAGGAAAACACTGTTTGTTGAGACATGAAAGATTTTTTTACTACAAACTGTTTATTTAACTGACTCAGATGTCTGAAGCCTCATATTATCTTCAGATAAACCTTTAAATACACTTTTCCTCAAAATGAGGATTGTGAATTTTGTCCTCCATCATTTATGTTGCAAACACATTTGGAGGAGATCTTCTAATGGTCAGTTTGAACAACAGGAACGATCACAGTGAGAAAAATCTGTTTCAGTTTCCACACAGACACCTGATGACACACTTGAAAAATTGTGAACATATTCTTCAAGAACATACAGAGCATATCGACAGTGAAGAACAGAAGTGTGCTGCAGAGGTGTTTGAGGTATTTTATGGATGTTTTGATTATTTTTTCTACATTGAAAACTAGCAAGATACTATGAAGCAGTAAACTATCTACTTTTACCTGCCACCTTTCAAACACACAGGGAATGTGTTTTTCATACTAAATGATGTTTCATTGTCTCTATATATAGTCAGTATTTTTCTTTTTTATCTGTCTGAGTTTTCTCAGGTTTCCAGCTGTTTCTGTATTTTCTGTTTACCTGTTTTGTTGATTGATTTTGTTTATTGTATGTCTCTACACCTGCCTGACCACTAGATAAAGTCTCCTTTAACCACATCCATCCTGCCTGCTGTGTAAGTAAAAGTCATGATTATTAGCAGTAAGATGAGCTCAGGTATCCAAAGTAAAAGAACTCTTAGTAAAGAAGAGTAAAGCTTGATTTCAATGACATGAAAAATCTTAATTTCTCAGTTTCCTGGTGCTGTCATGTTTTCAGATCAATTGAAGAAGGAAATGTACACAGTCAATTATTTGCCACAGTAGACATTAGTTTTCAAGATCTGTTTGCCAAAACCTGAAAACAGGATGAACCCAGATGATGACATCACAACTGCTTCTTGACAGAAGGAGACAAAAACAAACAAGCAAACTCACCTCCAGACCAAACAAACTCAGGTTTGCTGTGTTTAGTGTAAAACACTGGGTCTCCTCTTCCAGCTCTACACACATATCCTGCTGTGTGTGTCGACCCATGAATGATGTAGGAATCCTGTTCAGTCCCATCGGTGCTACCAGGTAGCAGCTCATAGCTGTAGAAGTTGTGTGATAGTTTGGGAACAGTCTTATACCAGTAGAACCTCCATCCTGCAGATGGATGTTCAACCTCACAGCTCAGAGTTACTGAGTCTCCAGGACTCAGCCATGATGGAGACACAGTGAGGACAGACTCTGGTGCATCTGTTGGAAAGTGATTTTATCAGAATGAAAAAAATAATTATTTAGATGCATGTGTAGTAAACTGTCTCTGAATACATAATGAAATAATCAAATAATACACACAAAAAAGAGTAATTTACATTTTCAGTGTGAAAGAAATATGATCAGACTTACTTAATACTGTCAGTTTAACAGCATCACTCCACTTTGTTAAAGACTGTTGACTTTTCAGTTTACCCAAACATCTGTAGTCTCCACTGTCTGATGTCACAGCAGAACTAATCCTGTATTCATTTTGTACTTGATGATTTATTGAGGAACTGGGTGTTTTCCATTCATACTCCCACTCTGTGTCTCCTCCGTCCTTGATATCACATCTGAGAGTGATCGACTCTCCTCTGTATATCTTGGTCCAGTTGGGTTGAAGGGTCACAACTGCTCTGTTTGAGACTATTTCTGTTCAAGAATCACCAACAAAGATACAAAAATGACAATAATTTCATTCGTTAGTCCAATTTAAATACATCGGTGAAAATGAAAACATAATAAATTTCACCCAATCTTGGTGGGAGATCGAGCACACAGAAAATAACAACAACAACTAAACTGAATGATGACTTGTCTTCAAAAACAAACACAATTCTTTACTGATCAGTACAGATTTGTAGCATAGCATAGTATATTAAGATGACAGTCAACTCGATATGGATCCATTCAAAACATGGAAACAGTCCAGTAAGACAAGAGATGACAGTTTGTGCAGTTCTCAGCATAAAAATGTTGTCTTTAAAAATCACTGGAAGACGTCTTCTGAGAAAACTTCCTCATCTACTCTGTTCTTTCTCTCTTTCTCTGATGAAAAAAGTCATTTGCTAAAACTTTTGTGTTACTTTATGCTCCTGCAGCTTTGTGGCACTAGTGAAACGTGGAACTGAGTATTCAGGCACAAAACAAGAAAATGTTTTTAATTATTAAACATTAATTTTCTTGTTACAATGATAATGATTTCTCATTATAACCGGTGCTTTTCCTGTGACTAACTCATCTCATGAGCTTTCAGAAACTAGAATGTCACTCTGGTTCTTTTCTCCAATAGAGACGCACAGTGGATGAAAAGTCGGCATGAAGATGACAACCCCATCTAGACTGCTTAGTAAGAGCAGAATTTCATTGTGTTATCTCTAAAATAAAGTAGGACTGGAGAGAATAATTCAAACGTTCACATACATCCATTTCAGCAGCAGCAGCAATGCTGTTTTGATGAGATACTAATATTTTAAAAACCTTTCTCGTTATAACAATTATTTATTCTCATTATAACAAGACATTGTTTTTATTCTGGAGAGGACACATAATGCACATTTCCAGGTCAATATTGTTATTCTGAATAGAACTGAGCATCAATAAGCATCTTCTACTCTTGCATCCCTAAACATGTGTTTTTCTTTTTCCTTACTGATGCCACAGTTGTTCTCCTTCACACTTCAGGAACTGTTTACAGATCTTAAAGAATTCATGTTGTTTTATTCAAAAACAAATGACTTAACTCACCAGTTTTCTGAATACTGACACCGTTGCTGTCCCCTGTGTAGAAGACTGGGTTTCCTCTTCCTCCTCTGCAGTAGTAGATGCCTCCTTGATCAACACTTAAAACTCTATCTGGGTTAAAATTTCTTATGGACTGAGCATTAGAAGAGTGTGAGGTTTGTCTGAACCAGTCGTATTTCCAGTCAGCAGAATCCTCCACAGAGCAGGTCAGTTTCACACTGCCCCCTACTGGTATGATGGTTTTGTCTGCTCTCAGTGTGAAATTGGGTTTATTTGCTGTGACCAAAAACAAACAAACAAACAAACAAACAAACAAACAAACAAACAAACAAATATCACGACTGGAATGAGATTTGCACTAGAAAAAATCATTTAGACAACTACCATCATATGGAAGTTAAGAAGAGAGCATGTGATAATTGCTTTGGGAAACACAGGCGTTACCACATAAATAAGAAGATTCACTGTGATTTATTGTTCACTTATAAGAAGACAACTGCATAGTTATCTAGTCTTCTCTGCACATTTCCCTGTAAATAATAACATTTCAAAAGCAGGCGGCTCCTCTGAACTTATTTTGCTCTCACACTAAAAAACAGAATTAGCTGCCTATATGAAGCTACGTTATTATAGGAGGAACAAAATACTTTCTGTTGCCTTATCGAGCTAGATTGAAACAAAAAAGCAGTCTGAATATGACATGAACATATTTGACTTACGTGATACTGTCAATGTGGTGGCATAACTCCAGTCTGTCAGAACAAAGGCCTTTTTACCCATACACATGAAATGCACAGTATAGGATATAGAAGCACTGCTGATTCTGAATTGCTCATCTTTTCGGGACACATCAACATTATTTTCTCTCCATTTATATTCCCATTGAGTGTCTCTACCTCCACCGATCTCACATCTGACAGTGATTGTCTCACCACTGTATATCAGAGGCCAGTTGGGTTGCAGGGTCACAACAGCCCACCTATAAGAAACTGTTCAAACAAAAAAGTAAAGTAGCATGAAAAAGCAGTATAGTAGTAGTAAAAGACCTTTGCAATGTCAGATAACCTTGTCTAACAATTTGAGCATTATGTGTTAAAAAGGCTATACAGTATATCACACAGTTATTTCAATATTGACATAAACCAACTTAAATTAAAGCTGAGACTTGGCACTTTGATGTAATATCACTTTTTTTCCAAATTAAACATGCTGAAGCACAACAATGTCAAAATTCTTACCATCTGGACTGTATATTTGTAAATAAAAGTTGTCTTTTAATTTAAAACCACCACCAGGAGCAGGAAACAACATCTGTTAAATAGCAGGTGTGTCTGCTGATTGCTCAGGTACATGAATCAGGATGATTATGTCACAGATCTAAACTGTTAGTAAGATTAAACATCAACACATATCAAAACCAAGAAGCTGAGTATGTCATGCATTCACACTGACAAGAAGAACAACTGTGTCTGCTAAAGCATTGACGTAAAAATGTTTTCAATGAGCACTGTGAATGTGTGTGTTAGTGCATGTTGAACAAAATAGGAAAAAACATTTTAATTATCACAGGTGGGTAAATATTCTGCACAACCTGGATACTTTTGTATCACACTTTTAAGAACATAAACAACTTAGATCTTACATTACTTTAGCTCAGCTGCAGTTTACTGAGGTCATGTTCACACAACATCCTAAAAGGCTAAAAGTGACTCCAAACTGGTTGAGTTAGGAGAGACTACTAAAACTAGTGTGCGTGAAAGTCCTGCATTCTCAACTAGCAGTAATTCACAAAACATTTTAGCCTAAATCAACAATAACACATTTTTAGTAAAGGATATTATATTAAGATGGCGGTCAACTAAATATGGATCCATTCAAAACATAGAAACAGTCCAGTAAGACAAGAGATGAAGGTTTGTGCAGTTCTCAGCATAAAAATGTTGTCTTTAAAAATCACTAGAAGACGTCTTCTGAGAAAATTTCTTCACCTTCTATGTTCTTTCTCTCTCTCTCTCAGATGAAAAGTTATTTGCAAATACTTTTATGTTACTTTATGCTCCTGCAGCTTTATGAAACTAGTGAAACATGGAACTGAGTATTCAGGCTCAAAACAAATATCTTGTTTTAACAAGAAAATGTATTTCATCATTAAACATTGATTTTCTTGTTATAATGATAATGATTTCTCATTATAACCGGTGCTTTTCCTGTGACATTATAACAAGACGTTGTATTTGTTCTGAAGAGGACACATCATGCACATTTCCAGGTCATTATTGTTATTCTGGGGCTCTAGTGGAATATCTTTGTGTGATTTACAGTTTGAAAAACTCTTTATTTATCTTACAGTGGCCCTTTATGCAGCCCCTCAGTTCAGCCTCTGTCTGAAACAGGCTGTTTGAGCTCCTGTCTCTTTAAGGCCCCCCTCCCAATGAGGCCACTCTGTTGTGATTGGTTGGTTACAAAAACATTCAGATTTTGCTCTTTTTCTTTCGTTCTATACTCGTTATATGAACTTCCTGAGTACAATTGGAAACATTTTTGATCCTGACTCCAATTTGAAATACGAGCATGGACAACGCAAACAACAAATGAAACAACCTTTGCAACAATCTTAGCAAGAAACACTGCAGAACAGGAAGTGGTTACTGCACAAATGAAGTGTTCAGAGCTTTTGGGTTTTTAGTTTGAAGCCAGAATTTTTATAAATGCACACCTCAGATTTTGGGACTTTTGATTACACATGTTTAACATATAAACATCCAACAATATAATGGTATATAAATTACAGAAAATGACAAAAGCATGTTCCCTTTAACTTGAATAAACATCTCATTAAAACAATTTTAAAGTGTTTTTTTATATTGAGAAATTGAGTAAATATTTTTGTCATGATGTCAGCAATGCACTAGCATAAGAATAAGAAGTAATATAAGCAAAAGTATTTTGACCGACTGATTCAAGCTCCTCGGAAAAGAAGACAGGAGTTAAAATGATATTTATTTTAATTGTTTCTTGTTGTTGGAGGTAAATATTTAAACAATTAAATGTCAAAAAAGGTGTAGTGTCCTAAATGATGTTTGTAGGTCTGTGTGTCATTTACATGTTTGTCATTTAATCACAGCCTAGTGAAACAACATGTAAAAAAAAAAAAAAATTGAGGTCAGACCATTATGATGATCTGCTGAAACACATGCCTGGGATGAATCTTAAGGTAACTTCATCATACATCCAGTTTAGCTGCAGTTCAGTCAAACCTCTGCTTGTTTTAACAGAACATCAGGTTCAGTTTAGCAGTTGCATTTTAAAACTCCTGCAAGTTCAGCTTTAACTGCACCCTGTTTAAACTGAAGCTAAGCTAGTCAGATGCTACATGACAGAACAAAAGACCCCAAAGTTTTTAACTTCAGCTTCTTAGAAGCTTTAAAATCATTGTTCAAGGAAAGTTTTGTTGCAGAATGTTCCAGTATTTATTTTCTAACAAGTCCTCCAGGAAGGACAGTTTCTTATTCTGATCTAATGTGTCTGCATTTTTGTATATTGTCCATCAAAGTCTTTGTTCATCACCTTTGTTCCAGGTTTCATCTCCTACTAATCAGTAAATTTCATAATATCAGTTTGAATTTGTTACATGATGCTAAATGTTCATATGCCCCTAAGTGAGGCACCACCTGGGCCCCACAGTTTGGGACCCACACATTCTCCACATTTCACATTGGTAAAGGGGCCCACAGTGGGCTCATTTTATACCCACAGTGGCCCCACATGGGTCCCAAAGCAGCATGCATGCTGGGTAGCCCTCTCAAAACTGCAAGTTACAGTAAAATAACATAAAGCAATTGTTTTAGAGCTAAAAAAAAAAAAAAAAAAAAAAGTTACTGCAGATCAAGTATTTTCAAGAAAAACAAAGTTGCAGTAACAGTATAATTGTAGTTGAAATGATGTCAGTGATGCATGATGTCCAACACAGTGGACAGATGATTAATTGTTATTTTCTCCCCACGTAAAATTGATACTTGGAAATTTTAACAATTGTATTACTCCTTAGTTGTTACTTGATGTTACAAATTTTTTTTACCTGCAAGGGTCAACTACCATAGAAGGATTGGCAAGATATTCCTGAGCGACTGAGTGTTTCCGGTCAGCTGGCGCCCATATTGGTTTTGAGAAATTTTTATTGCACTTACAAAGGCTGGCCAATGGATGGCAGTGTATGGGAAGACACACTAAAGTCCATTAGGGTGGTTGATGTGTAACTAGACCAAAAAAAAACCCATGCATATATAAGAAAACAGCTTTTGAATAGCTGTCCACTGTAGTGACCACTATGCATGAAAGGGTTAAAGAATTCATGTTGTTTTATTCAAAAACAAATGACTTAACTCACCAGTTTTCTGAATAGTGACTTTGTTGCTGTCCTCTGTGTGGAAGACTGGGTTTCCTCTTCCTCCTCTGCAGTAGTAGATGCCTCCTTCATAAACACGTATAACTCTGTCTGGTCTAACATTTCTCATGATGGACTGAACATTAGAAGAGTGTGAGGTTTGTCTGAACCAGTAGTATTTCCAGTCAGCAGAATCCTCCACAGAGCAGTTCAGTGTCACTCTGCCCCCTACTGGTATGATGGTTTTGTCTGCAGTCAGTGTGGGCTTGGGATTATTTTCTGTGATCAAAAACAAACGAACAAGCAAACAAATAAACAAACAAATATCAGAGGCCAGTTGGGTTGCAGAGTCACAACAGTCTTGTTGGAAACTGTTCAGACCAAAAATACAAAGTTTGACAACAACAAAAACATAAAAAAATAAATAAAAATGAAGCAGTCTGAAAAGATAAACAGGTCTTACTGAGGACAACAGTCCTCCAGAACACCTGAACTTAAACTTTTACAGGATGCATTTATCTCACAGTGCAGAGAGACTTGACTGTTCAACATCAGTCATTTTGGGGAACAGTTTAATAATCACATGTAGTTGCATCTTTGTTGTCTAGGTTACCAAGCAGGCAGATTACTGCAAAATTTTTAAAGTATATTAAATTTGATTTTCTATGAGCAAGAATGAGAAGCTTTTATTCAGCATTAAGATTTCAAGTTTTTAAGATACAAACAGATGTTGTTGAGATTTGGTGTGAATAGATTTTATTTGCATTTCAGGACAGTTTGTTCACAGCCATATTTCTGATAAACATTCACCTGAAGAAAAGATTTGTACCAGGGGGGAAAGTTGGTCAAGTAATAAAGTGAGGATCACAGTACTGTCAGCAAATGTAATGATGTGTCTGTTCTCATGCTGAGAAAGGACTCACCATTCGGGGGAGCCACTGGAGTAAAGAATCTTACCTGCCATCACTGACTCTGATCATTTTAAAATATACTCAATAAAATCATCTAAAAGCCACCTCACCTATTTAAAATCTAGACTGAAACAAGACAAAACTATTTCAACTGAAACATTGTGTTAAATGATATTCAATGTCAAGGAAAAGTCCATAAATAATTCTGCATTAAACAGTCATGTGTTTTCTAAATATTTAAGTAAAACTGAGCAGCATTAGTGAAGAACCCTCAACTCCTATATTGTGTCTGTAAACAATCTGAAGTGTCAAACAAATGTTGCATCATTAAGGATTACATTCATTGTCCTTGTATGGTCTTCTTGTCTGCTTTCAGTGTGACCTTGAGTCTATTTAAGGTTAGAAAAGTAATAAAATGAAACAATTAATGTAATAGACATGCCATCAAATGTATTTATATCTTTACATAACATAAAAGACACACCTCTTTAAAATTACATGTCATTCAAATTAATTTAACTGCATTTATGTTCATAATCAAACTCCAACTTGTCTTTCTAAATGCTGCATATGTGTTTTCTTCAGATACTTGTGTGTCTCAAGAGTCATCACAACATCTGGTCTCCCTATATAAACACACATTTGGAGGAAAATGCTGTTTTACACCTTTGGACACTAATCAAGTCATTTCAGATACATGAAAGTAAAATGATACATACATGATGAGATATGAACACAAACACGGGATGTGATTAAAGGCCCAAAAGCACTAAAAGCGATATTTTTAAAATGTGACTGCCATCAAATAATCAGAATATAACGTTTTATTTCTCTCATTCAGAGGCTTTTTTCTCACTTCTGCTCTCTCTCTCTTTCTCTCTCTCTCTCTCTCTTTCTCGCTCTCTCTCTCTCTCGGCTGCAGAGGAAACAGTTTTGGTCGCTTGGTCCTCATTTGACGCTCCAAAGTTGAAACAAGGTCAGAGTTTGGGTGTCAAGACAATTTGAGCCTAATAACACTTTTGGTGCGTGTTTGTCCATTATTACTAATTAAAGTGAACTTCAAAACATGTCAGACGTTTTCAGTGCATTTGGGCCTTAAGAGTAATACAGTGGATGACAAATAAGATAAAAATATGTATGTATAATATGTGAATAAAAATAATTGGTCACCTTCAGAGTGTCCGTGGAAGAGTGTGTTCAGCACTAAAATAAAGATTGAAACTTCATCAGTTTATAATCAAACTGGCAGAAAGTCAAACACACACACAAAAACAAAACAAATGAAAACATATAAGAAGAGAAAAAACCCTCTTGAAATGTAAAATAAAATCATGAAATTAAAAACTCATAATCATAATAACACCTTAAACAATTTACATTTACAATCGTCCAGTAGTAAATTGAACACAGTCCTTCAGTCTAAAGTGAGTCAAGTCAGCAACCAACATGTGGCCTATAAAACAAGCCTGTAGTTAAAAACCATAAGCGTGCTCTGTTCAAGCTCTCAGAGAAACTGCTTCAACCAGTGATGCTCTGTAATTCTGACTATTCAGGAACATCTTCTTTAATCTGTGACATGCAAACAGAGAAAGTCAGTCATGTACTTACGGAATAATCCCAGCACACAGATCTCTCTCTCTCTCTCTCTCTCTCTCTCTCTCTCTCTCTCTCTCTCTCTCTCGGCTGCAGAGGAAACAGTTTTGGTCGCTTTGTCCTCATTTGACTCTCCAAAGTTGAACAAAGTCTGAGTTTGGGCGTCAAGACAGTTTGAGCCTTATAACGCTTTTAGTGCATGTTTGTCCATTAAAAACAATAAGTGAACTTCAAAACACGTCAGACGCTTTCAGTGTGTTTGGGCTAGAGGTAAGATCTTAAGCCCGAGCCCGAGCCCGACCCGAATTTCGGGCCGGGTCGGGCCCAAAATATCAATTAATAACTTTGGGTCGGGTCGGGTCGGGCCGGGCTTCTCTCTCGCTAATTTTTTTAAATAAATATATGAATGGATTCATCCGTGCGCGCATTCTCCAGCGGAGGATTTTTAAAGTCTGTTTCCGCCTTTGGTAACGAAGACTATAGTGAACCTGCTGCGCTCTGGAGGCTTTACCCCGTGTATCTCAGAATGCCCTTCCTTGTGATCTACAATGAAGCCCAGAGACCTGCTCCTGCTGCTGTTCCTCTCCTTGTCAGAGAGGCGCGTCCATGTGAGCACAATATCACACACAGAAATATCTTTAACAAACTTTTCCAGCGTTATTTCATTGTGTAAATGCATTTATAATGATCATAAAATATGTAGATTATTTTAACATTAAGAAAACTTGCGATATAAAATTTCGGGTTTGTTTCGGGCTCGGGCCTGCAAATCAAGTTAATTGATCGGGCTCGGGCCGGGTCGGGCTTTAATACCCGCGGGCCTGGGTCGGGTCGGGCTGGATTTTTTAGGCCCGATCTTACCTCTAGTTTGGGCCTTAAGAGTAAAACAGTGGATGACAAATAAGAGATAAATATTTATGTATAATATATAAATAAAATATTTGGCTACCTTCAGAGTGTCCGTAGAAGAGTGTGTTCAGCACTAAAATAAAGATTGAAACTTCATCAGACATAATCAAACTGAAGTCAAAATCACACACACAAACACGCACGCACAAAAAAAAAAGTGTCAGCAGTGTTAACTATTCTAAAACAGATAATAGGAGAAAAGCTCTTTAAAATTAATTAAAAATTTAAATATGAATAAAAGAGGAAAATCATGAAATCCATACTCATAACTAATAAACATAAAATTACCTTAAACAATTTACATTAACATTATGCAGAAACAATCATCCAGCAGTGAATTGAAAACAGTCCTTCAATCTAAAGTGAGTCAAGTCAGCAACCAACATGTGGCCTATAAAACAAGCCTGTAGTTAAAAACCATAAGCGTGCTCTGTTCAAGCTCTCAGAGAAACTGCTTCAACCAGTGATACTCTGTAATTCTGACTATTCAGGAACATCTTCTTTAATCTGTGACATGCAAACAGAGAAAGTCAGTCATGTACTTACGGAATAATCCCAGCACACAGATCAAAGTGTACCTCATCCTCACATCCAGCACTGACACTCTGTCACTCAGCTGATTACATTTCATATAAATATGACATCTGAGTTTAGCCTGCCTGTGTTTCCTTCCCTTTCACACTAAGATCAGACAACTTCAGTTGATCTGACCGCAGCAAACTTCGGCACGTTTGCACTTCCTGGCCACTGTTGCTGCCTGCACTACTTACCTTTGTCATGGTCAGTTTGACCATTATTATGGTTTACTCTTATTTAGCTTCCTGTGTTTTTCAGACATTAAATGCATAAATAAAATCAAAAATAAAACATATTAAAAGTAAATAGCTACAGTTTACTTAGTTTGAGTAGAAAAAACGAGCCACTGCTTATCAGTTCCTCTGATAATGTCGATGTGGTTGCATCACTCCACTCTGTTGAAGAATACAAGTTTGTTCAATCATTTCTTGTAAATATGAGATCAGAGTTTTTTCTCCAACTTATTCTTCTGAATTTAGCCTGTTTGTGTTTCCTTCCCTTTCACACAAAGCTCAGACAACTTCATTTGGTTTGACTGCAGAAAACTTTGACATGTTTACATTTCCTAGCCACTGTTGCTGCCTGCCCACCTTTCTTGTGGTTTGGCTTGACTGTTAATATGGGTGGTTGTCAGGACTCATCTCTGAACAGCCATGTTACAAACCTCTGGTATTAGATTATAAAGGCTGCTTATGTTTACTGTGTTTTTCCGAAATTAAATGCATCAAGAGAAAATAAATAAAAAATAAAATATATTAAAAATAAATTGTTGCATGTTTTGCATCATTGTGTTGCAAAGTTTACTAAACAACTAGAGCTTGATTAGAAAAAAACAAGCTACTTCTTATCAGCATGACAAAAAACAACCCAATAGTTCCTTTCTACACATCAAATGCTTGTTGCTTTGATAGCAACACATATTTAATGTGTGGTCGTAACATTCACACCAGAGCTGATGTGTTAATACACGGAAGAGAAGAGAAGAGAAGAGAAGAGAAGAGAAGAGAAGAGAAGAGAAGAGAAGAGAAGAGAAGAGAAGAGAAGAGATGTCTGATACTGTGCAGGATGTGCAAACATACTTTTTAGGCAGTAGAAAGTAAAACATGTGAAAATGTTTTGGGAGGTAGTAGAAACTGCGTCAAGCACAATGCATAAGAATATAAATCAAATATGACTGATGGTGACATGAGGAAACATTAAACATCATACAACAGAAAGTCAGAGAGGTGAGCTTGTGAAAATCTGACATTAAAGTTCTCACTGTGTTTTACATCTTGAACACTTCTTATCACCTCAGTCTGCTATCTGCTGTCAACCAGATGTGAAACATGTCATCTGACTGACAACATACATTTCAATCAAGAGATTCAAGTGAATGCAGCAAAAAGAATTGTTTATGATACAGATGATATTCAAGATTAATTTTTGAGTTGAGTTTTTGGTGCTTAGACTCTACAGGGAGGTTTTAAATTGAAGAACATCAGTCCTGAGCAGAAGAAAGATAAATCCCCCCATGGAGTCCAGACACTGGTGGTGGTGGCTGATGACTTCTGCTGAGGCTGATGAGGTTGATGAGGTTGATGAGGAAATGCACTGTTGAATCTGCAAAGACTGGCTGGTGATGGGGAAGTGGTGGGGCACACAAAACAACAGCATAAAAGTATTAAAGGTAGAGAAGGAAAAAAGATATTTTAAAAGACATCTGCATTATGATAGGCTGACAAATAAAGGTGTGACACTGTGCTATTGGTCACAAGTGATCAGGTGATGTGAACAGCTGATGTCTGACACCTATGTCTTAGGGATGAGAATGACAGTTGTTTTGGGAAATAATACTAATGACCTGAACATGCAAATGACTGAACTCTCACTAAGCTTCATTTGGCTTTGATTAAAGACTTTATTTCCTCATTTTCATCAGTCAGTCAAGAGTCTCACCTGCAAGACTCCTGCTCTGTAGGTGCTGAGTGGAGCTTTGATAGCAGGTTTGATTGACAGGCCGAGCACACATCAAATAACAAATCATCATATGGAACAGCAATACATAATGAAGGTCAACAACAAATAATGAAATTTTGACATTTAGTGGTGTAAGCTAGACATAGACCTTCAAATAAAAACATTGCGTTGTACAGCACTTCAGGAATGAAATCAGGAGGCCCCAGGCAAAAGCTAAATGTTTTTCTAAAGGTTTTTATATCATTTTTCCCATAAGTTCCTGTAGCTTCAAATTTAAGACTTAAAAATAGTAACCCCTAGTTCACTCAATTATATACATATATGAAGTATATATAACTATAAAACGTAATTAAAAACATCACTGACTATTCATTGCTGAAAAAAATGTTTATTGATGACTAAAAAAATATGCACAGTCACTTGTTGTTGTATTTTAAAGGGTCATTTTACTAATTTTCCTACAGTGTCCTTCTCCCTCTCTGCTGTCTGCTGTTCACCCCATAATGTAAAACATGTCACTGCTAAACTTGTAGGGATCTTTCATCAGCTTTGTTTACAATTGTTTACATTTTGAGATGTTTTATTTAATCAAAGAAATATAGTTTAGTTCTTCATGTTGTCATCCAAAAGCTAAAAGAAATTAGGCCCAAATTAGATTTAACCTTAAGTAAATTATTTGAAACTTACTTTAGAATTCCCTGATACAGCTCGAGATTTAGTTTTCTGTTATCCATTTAATTTTTTGATTTAGTTTAAAAGTTAGCTTCAATCTGATAAGTCAGACTGCAAGGTACAAAAGCTGTTGGGTTTTTTTAAATTATTTTTTTGCACAAGTACACTCTTAAAACATTCTACAATCTTAGTATTCAGAAGCTTAAATCCATAAATCCATGAATTGGTTGGGATAATGTGAGGGGAGAAAGATAATAATGACATCATGAGAGGAGTCTTTAACAAGAACTATAACCTGTCACTACTGCAGAGTGTCAGTGGGAGACTGGTTTAAGTGGTGTGATTCTATAAAGATGAAAGAGTGAGAGAGAGAGAAATTACTGGTAGCCCACGTCTAAGCACTGTTGTTAAACTTGCACTGTGCAGTTCTCTGTTTTTGCAGAGGTGGTCTGTGCACTGCCTGCAACTCTTTGTAGTTTCCGATAAACTTTGAAGTGATGGCTAGTTCACAGTTAAACCTTGACGTGATACCCACTCAGTGAAACTGAAACAGTAAAGTTGTGCCTCTGAAGAGCCAACAGCTAAACTGAACATGAGCCACACACAAACACTGGCTTGTTACTTTTTAAGATGCAATTTACATAATATACAATATTTTTGAGATGCTATGACACTGAAACGCCACCTGAGTCTCACAGCAATCACTTAATACACTCAACAAAGTCACATTAACAGACAGCCGTTTATGAGTGTGTGCAACAAGCATAATATGTTCCATTCAATATAAATAATTATAATCCACTGCAGTAACTGAATTTCTTTGTCATCCTGTATTGTACAATAACAATGAAGCTGGACATTGAGCCTTAAACTTTTCATCAACCTGCACTTGACCTACTAGATGACTTGCTAAACATCAGTTTGGTGGGTGGAGTTGGGACTCATCATGGAAATTCAGTGACTGGCTTCTGTATGAGCTGGTGGCCACTGGCTTCCACCCTGCTTAGTTTTACTGTATTTAGTTTAATTTAAGCACATTTGCTGAAAATACTCAGCAAGATCTCTTAATTTGACAGTTGGGAGATATGAAGTCATTTCCTTCTTTTCTGAGTCAGATATCACAGAGAACAATACATTTGTCCACTTCTTCTCTAGGAATTTTCCATACACTGAGCATTCTTGTTCTCCTCTCAGTGACATGATCTTCAATTTCTAACATCTACAACCTTTTCCAGTAAGATTAAATATTTTAAAGTTGTTACTTTCGGGATTCAGCAGGAATAACTGACCAGCTGGACTTTGAGGAAAATACTCAGTGAAACTCTGAAGTGTAATGTTACCAGGTTTGCTGACATGAAACGAGAAGTGATACAATGACAGTAAAAACATGACACTGACTAGTGAGTCATTAAAAAAACAGAACCAACATAAAACAGACATATTTAGCAACACACCCTGACCCTTCATATCCTTTAGAAAAGCTCAAAACAGATGAGTTCAAAAGTGTATATTTATTGATTTCACAATGATCTATCAGGTGAGAAATGTTTGTTGACATAAAAATGAATTATGTAATTATGATACTTGTAGACATTTATTACTATTAAATACAGGATAACAAATAGTTGCGTTATTTAGGAATTTGATGAAAAAGTATCGGTTGAAATTAATCCACAAAACACTCATATCCGTTTAAACATTTAAACATGTATTACAACATGGCACATGTGCATCAAATTCACAGGGCTCCACCAAGTGGCTGATATGGTGAACATACAGGCATGAGAAAATTATTTCACTGTAAAAAAAACCAAAACAACAACAATACCAATAGCTTAAAAAGTATCTCTTGCTGCATAAAATACTGTTAAAGATGAAGAAAAAGAAAATTCAGAAGAGTTAATCAATCAACAGGGAACTAGACCTCTAACTATTCTGACTGCAAAGTTATTTATGTGCTGCAAAAATTGCCTGAATTTAAATGTTTTTCATGCTTTCATCTATGCTTCTCTTTTTTGTTGATAATAAATTTCTCTTTATGGATGTTGATTCATATCGATCAAAATTTATACTGTACTATTTCCAGTGTCTCCAGAGCCTCTTATTGATTCATAGACAGAACCATCACCTGCAGGTTAGAGATAGTACAAGGTTATATTAATAAATATTTGTGGACTAAAGTATTTGTGACAATTTTTTTTCAATTTTCTTTCAAAAGAATGAAAGAGTTACAACTGGTTGTGAAAGCAGACAGGATTAGATGGAAGACTGACCGTGAAGAAGAGAGGAATATACTGGCTGTTGAGTTTCCTCCTGGTTGACCGTTTGAGACTGGTTGAGCCTGAAACATGAAATTAAAAATGTAGTAAAAAGTAAAGAAAATACACAGTTTATTGCTGCTGCTAAGTTGAAGATGAGAGAAGAGAGTCTCATACCAACCTGTTACCAAATAGATCTGTGAAAAAGAGAAATGTTGTAACATGTTTATTTGTTGCAAATTAAAGCACTGCTCAATTTCATGACTTCAGAAATATTAATCAATTATGAATAATAATAAATAGTGTTATGCATCTAATATCAGCAAGAAAAGGTCTCACCCTTTGACTTTGTGTAGCAACGCAGCAAGAACAGCAGTAAAACAGTCAATGAAATTCCAATAATTATCCCAATGAACGACCAGGCAAGCCCGATTTCTTTGATTTCAAAAAAGACAACTGAACTTTACTGCAAAGAATTTAAAATATCTTCATTTGAAACTATGACTAGTCAGAACTACATTGTACAAATATCAGGAATTGACACCAATTATTTTATTCAAAATTAAACTGTAGATATCTTTCAAATGAAGCTTCATATGACTTAATAGTGAAAATAACTTATCATAGTGGTTATAATGCTTTTGTGATTGTAATTGCAGAAATCCTGAGTTATCATACTGACTTTACTTTATTGTTGGGGCATGTCAGAAAAACATATTGAGAACACCCTGAAGAATTAAACAGTAATGAAGTTTATTAAATTCTGTGCACATACGTGTGGAAGTTTCGTTGTTACACTTCACTGTTCTGGATGCAGATTTCTCACTGACAGAATTGAAAATAGTGCAGGTGACTTCGATGTTTTCATTCTTTGGCTGGATTTCATACTGAAGCCTGGAGCCACTGCTGGTTTGGTTCCCCACAGTCCAGTTGTAGAAGACATTTCTGTCAGAGGTTGCACTGCACTCCAGCACAACTGTACAGGATTCATTTGCATGCCAGGTGGAATTTACAGTCAGGTTAGGCTGCTGCATTATGGGCTCTAATTAGGTCAGTAGAGAGAGAGAAAATAAGAAATGAGATATTAAAATATTAAGAATTTTGCAAATCTATTATACATGTACATATAAAACACCAGCAAATGCATGTATAGGAGAATTTCTTCAACAAAACAGAGAATTCACATTAGTGACCCCCATTAACTGCAGTGCACCTGGAAGACCTATGTTTTTGACCTCTATCCCAAAGCTCCCAAATATCACAAATCTTAATAAACAAAATGATCATGAGTTGCTCAGAGAAATATTTTGTGCCTTGGATCAAAGATCTGGCCACAAAAGGAAATGATAAATTAAATGATTAAATGAGGAAATGATTAAATGATGATTATATGATAAATATATTAATTTTGTCTTAGGAAAGACATAAAGGCAATTCCTCACTATATACAAGTCTGGTGATAATACAGCGGAAGAGCTGTTATGTTAGAACAAATAGCATTTTAATTTATAATAAAGTACAGTAATACTAGGGCCAACCAGCTTTACTCTGAATGAACAATGTCACTTCCTCTTTCATTTCTTCTACATGGATCATTAACCGGTGAAGATGCTGACTTTTTGTCTGAGACTTGCAGCTTTAGCCTCAATATTTTAGCATGATATCCAGTATGTAGCAATCATATAGCATATTGCATATTTAAGATCCTTTTACAGGCTTCTAGTTTTAAAATAAATCATAAAAACATTAAAAAGTCAGATAAAAACAGCGCTTTCAACCAACTCACAGACCAACATGAAATCTACTAGTGACAGTCATCATTTCAGATGATAAAATACAGTCAGCAGCTAAAAATGAGATGCCTGTATTTGTTCACTTCCTTCCTTCTTTTTGTATTCTGTACATACAGAGTCTGTTGCATGTCCGTCCTCAGAGAGTGGTCCCTCCTCTCTTGCTCTTTCTGAGGTTTCTTCCATTTTTTCCCTGTTAAATCGTTTTTTTAGGGAGTTTTTCCTTATTCGACTTGAGGGTTTAAGGCCAGAGGATGTTGTATTGCTGTACAGATTGCAAAGCTTCCTGAGGAAAAATTCTTATTTGTGATATTGGGCTATATGTAAAGGGTTAAAAAATGTTGTGTATACCAGACATAAATATGCAAAGTGTAAAGAGTTAAAAATTAATAGACAGGAATTAAAAAGGGCATGAAACGTCATTTGGACTATGGTACAGTTCATTGTAAAAGTTAAATGTGTATAAAAATAGACACCCCAATATTTTTATTTCATTTTATCGTGTCAAATAGTGATTTAAGTCCAAATTTCATTGTACTCTACTTGTTACCATGTCAGTGCGATGCTCAGACATGTCGCTAGAGGGCGCTTAGCGTTTGGGAGGAGCCCAAAACCCCGTAGAGGCAAACATTGCAGAATAAACCCTGCAGTCGAGCTGAACGCAAGCTGAAGTTTTCTGCCTCTTTGTTTTCACATAAAGGTGGGTTCATACTCCTGAAAATCACTTTCATGTACCCCAGTATAAGGGATAAGAGTGTTGTGAATCAGTTTTATGACATGCAATGTTAAAGTCGAGTGGTTTTGCAGTAATGTGTCGAAATAGAGATGTTTAGCTATACATTGCGATGCTAGGCTAGCGGACCTGTTGCTAATGAGTAAGGTAGCATATTGGTACAATAGAAATGCTAATGAGACACGTAAACTGTTTCATGTATAGATATGTTGTTACTGACTTTGAAATACTGTGTAAATCTAATAGTTATTCACTGTGATACTGAATACTATTGTTTATGTGCAATGTGATGAAAGTGTTGAACTTGAGAAAATGCTAATTGCAATAACCAAATGGGCACAAGTAGCTTTTTGTGTTCTATTGGTTAAGATGTAATTCAAGCGCAACCGAAGAACAAGGACACTTTAGGACATTTATTTTGGTTAATTCACAGTGCAGTTTCAATGTATTTACCCATGCTATAGTTACAAATGTCTTTTTCTGAAGATATTGTAGATATCTCTTGTATTTGAATACAGTAATTTCCCTGATGCTACAATGAACAGTCAAATGTTAAATATTGTTATGTTGAAGAAAGCAGAATAAATCCTAAAGTTGAGCTGAACGCAAGCTTAAGTTTTCTGCCTCTTTGTTTTTACATAATGAAAGCTGCATGAATACACCCCTCCTGACCCCCACCAGGCCAGGGGGGCAACATATACAAAAACATTGACCTGACTTGACTTTCTTGTGAAATCAATGGCACAATGATTCAAAAATGATTACATATTTTGAGCTGTAGATCTGTGGTGGAATTGCCACATTATAAACCACATATGTGCAGCGTGAGAACAGAAAACTTGACAGGCTTAACTCAGATCACTCCTTTCAAAATCTTATCAAAAGAGTCAATTTTCTTTTTTGTTTTCTTTTTGGATTCATGCATGATTGCAGTAAAAAAAAACTTCTATTCAATCTATTAAATCAACAAATATGATTTTAATAATTGACATGACCCACAATTAACAGTAATGAGCTTTTGTGTCACTTGCAGAATGACATTCATGAATGATTAATAAATAGCTTGTAAATTAAAACTAATTAGGTCACTTAGTTAACAGAAACAGAAGCATCTTACCATCAACTTGCAGAGTGATGAAGACTGTGGGCCTCATCTTGTCATTCACCTCTGAGACTAAACTGAAAACACCAGAATCTTGAAGAGTCAGTTTTCTCACTGTTAAACTGAAATCTGTGCGGTTTAGGTCTACTCTGCCCTTGAACTGAGGATGAGTTACATCTGCATCCTTGTCTGCAACTTTTGTATTGTTATAGTTCCAAACTGCTGAGGTGACTCCTTTAGTTGGTAAGCATGACGGAAGCTCTACAGTGTCTCCAACTTTTTTAAGGATGATACGATCACAACTGGAAGCCTCCACATCTGAAACATAAAACAATAAGACAGATGTTCACAACTGTTTACAGAGAATCAAATTGGGCTTCAATTCAATATATCATTGTTGAAGCATGACAGGAAGTAACAACAAAAAACTACAAAAAAGCTGCTAATTAAGGTATAGAATTATTATTCAGATTTATTTATTTATTCTTGCTGAGTCATATTGTATCTTATCGATGAGAATATACTCACAAACAATTCATTTTGTGTTTAAATATGAGGGTTTATGCTGCATTTTTCATCAATGCTTTTTACAAAAACTACAGTTAGGCAGGACAAGGTAAGTTATACACAAAGGCAATGCTTTATATCAGGCAATGAATTAGAACAACATTTGAAAACACACACTTAAAAATAAAAAAATAGCTTTCATATGATAGTAAACACACAAGATACAAAGACTGTGAGTGTCTTCCCCATGAAAACATCCAGGAAATATTGAGAGCTTGACCCTACATAATTAACTTGTACAATACTAAGATCATGTCATTGGGTAAATAAATACCTCTCATAAAATAGCATAAACTTACAGAGCAGAGGTGTACGTACCATGGAGGGAAGCCCCAAGCAGCAGCAAAGCACTGTATGCCAAGAAGCAGCTAAAGCGTCGAAGGCAACCACCAGCCATCTCTGTAAGGAGAAGAAGAAGTAAGTACTCTAAGAGTCTGTTTCCTCTTCTGGTTTAGTAAACTCTGCTGTGACGTGTTTAATTTTACATGCAGTCTGACCTGGTCTGAGATAAAAACATTGAACAAATGAGAGTTGAATTATAAGAGATAATTATTTGGATCTTTTGCAAAATTACAGTCATGTGACAAATAACACACGTTCAAGCTAAATCAAACTGTACACTGAATTCATTTTAGCTAACACATTGTATCTGTATGCTACTGCAAGGAAATATCTGATCTAGATGTGTGAAGAGTAGAGCTTAGGGTCTGTGTTTGCTAAACTTATTGCAAGAAGAAGTTTACCACATCACGTTGTCAGATATTACAACATCATGTGATAAATATGTTACTGCAATCAGTTAATTCCAAGTTAGATAGTGTGTTGTTTCCGTTTGCACATGCTTCTGCAGAAGAGGTCTGTGCTCTATGTGCAACTCACAGTTACGTGCATTACCTGAAACCCACAAGGTGACCACATGCAAAAACAACACTGGCCCTTCAAAGTAAAAATATCTCTACATAAGCTATTGTAACAGAAGCTACTGTTACAATCACCGGCTCAAACATGTTTATCTTTATTCCATAATTATATTACATTATATATTGGGCTGTAATATATAAAGGTCAAACTTTACAATGGAATTATGATATGCATGGGTGTTTACTTAATTTAGTACTTTACTGACAAACAGCCAAATCCACCTGTGTTATCAGCACAAGTTGCAAAGTTGGGCAGTACTTACAAAAATATTCAACCCTTCCATTTACAGACTTTAGATTTTTACATTTTTACTGACTTACAGAACTTCAACGACAAAACACAAACAGGCAGCATGAGTAGGCACTCAGCTGGACCAACATCTCATTTGTCCTTTTGGCAGGTAGCATTGCAAATCATAAAGCAATCACCTTGTCATTTGTCTTTGTGGCGCTGGGCAGCTGTGGAGCTGACATGGTAATAACATGGCCCGTTTCTTTGGTGTTTTTTCATTTGGGAGTTTGCTTACACATAAATATGTGTGACTTTGATAGCAACACATAGTTGATGCTTTGAATTAAACAGCATTGTCATCACATTCACACCAGAGCTAATGTGACAGTAAGCGGAAAAGAAGAGGTGTCTGATACTGTGCAGGATGTGCAATCATATATTTTTAAGTGGCGGAAAGTAAAACAAGTGAAAAATATTTTTGGAGGTAGCAGAAATTGAGCAATGCATATGAATATAATATAGTAACTGAATATTTTCTGGTGACTGTCTTTGAATACAAATATGACTGGTGGTGACATGAGGAAGTGGACAGTATTAATTTCTCAATGTGAAACATCATACAACAGAAAGTCAGAGGGGTGCGCTTGTAAAAATCTGACATTAAAGTTCCAACTGTGTTTTACATCTTGAACATTTCCTATCACCTCAGTCTGCTATGTGCTGTCAACCAGGTGTGAAACATGTCATCTGGCTGACAACATACATTTGGCTTTAACTTGTAAAAGCTCCACTATAGGTGGCTGAGACAAACTCCACTCAGACCTACCACTAACAAAATTATCTAAATGATTTAATTACAATTGGTTATAAACTAACACATGGAAACATGTCTTATACTGTTTGTGCTGAACTTTCATGCGAAGTGCAAACCATCACTCTGGAAATAGACAAACTGGTAGAGAACTTGAGGCCCAACAAGAAGCTGTGGTTTCCTGCACCTTGTTGACATCCATAGATTCTTAACCTCATCCGTTAAGGGTTTGAAAATATACAAGTATCTTATATTCTAGAGAACTATCAATAGCCAACCAATAGCTTGTTGATGTTCCAGCTGATGACCATATATGCATATTGAAATGTAAGAAGCCAGAGATGTATTAATATAAAAGTGAAGAGCAGGACGGCCTTGAGAGAGCTGGTCCTCTTGTTGATCCTTTTACCTTTTTGTCTTTTTTCCTTTAAAGCCGTTTTGACTCCTGCCGAGTAAACAGCACATATCACATAACAAATCATCACATCGATTAATGTGGCAACAATAAATAATGAAGGCAAACATCAAATCATGAAATTTCTACATCTAGTGGTGAAAACTAGACGTAAACCTTTGAATAAAAAGATGTTTTTTATGACTGCAGTATTCTACCTCTGTATTCATTATTTACTGAAAGACTATTCATTGTTTGATCTTCCTATTAACCATTACAATTTGTAATTGTTAATCGATGTTCAGATTTTCATTATATATTGATATTTATTATTTGATGTTTGGTTCTTTAATAATATGATAGCAAGCATTTACAAGTGAGAAAGTGTGCGTGGAAGTGAAGAGGACAATTTATCATTGATTTTTGTTGGATTTACTTTTTTAAAAAATGACATGAGGAAGTGGACAGTCAATATTTTTTTCTCAATCTTAAACCAATCCAATCCAATCCACTTTATTTATATAGCACGATTTTAACAAACACAAGGTTTCCAAAGTGCTGCACAGCAAGATAAAAGACACAATAAATAACATAACAGAGCAAAATAAAACAAATGTGGGCACAATAGGATAAAAGCAGTAAAACTAGATAAAATCAAACAAAATAGGGTAAAACAAGTATGATGCAATCAAATAAAATACGATAAAACAATTAAAAAATAAATAAAATACACAAATAAAATAAAGTAAGAAAAGTAAAGTGCACTACTCTCACCGGATGTAATATGCTACACGGTGTCAAAGGCCATCATACAACAGAAAGTCCTCTTTCTTTGAGCTTGTGAAAGTCTGACATTAAAGTTCACACTTTTTTTAAATCTTGAACACTTCCTATCACCTCAGTCTGCTATCTGCTGTCATCCTGATGTGAAACACGTCATCTGGCTGACAACATACATTTGGCTTTATCGAAAGACTTTATTTCCTCATTTTCATCACTCCGTCAAGAGTCTCCCCTGCAGGACTCCTGCTCTGTAGGTACTGAGTGGAGCCTTTGATAGCAGGTTTGATTGACAGGTTGACATCAAATAACAAATCATAAAATAAAACAATGAATGTGGCAGCAATAATAATAATAAAAGCCCACATCAAATAATGAAATTACAACATCTAGTGGTGAAAACTACACATAGACCATCAAATTAAACAAAAAAAGATTTTTCATATTACATGACTAATCTATCTCTTAAGACTTCATTTAATTGGAGATTCTTCATTGTTTGACCTTTCTTATCTTTTCATTATTAGATATGGATCAGTAGTGCATCACTCTCCTCTCTACTTCCTCAACTCTCTCTGGTGTCTGCCCTCTGATCAGCTCATATCAGGAAAGACATGTGGACTCACACCTTTGATAGTGTGCTATTAGATGACAACAGTAGTCCACTGAATTATATAAATATATAAAGTATATATTATGTAAATATAAAAAGCAATTAAAACATCACTGACTGCTGAAAAAAGTTTATTGATGCTTAAAAATAATAAAGCACATACAGCACCAGTAAATTCATTTATAATAACAGCAAAAGTTACATGTAATAGTTGATAGCAGTTCATTACATATACAAAAGTAATTGTTGATGTCCATCCTGGAGCATTTTCATCTAACACTGAAAAATATGATTGACTGACTTTAAAGTTGCTGGAGCACCTGGGTAATGTTGTTTAAACATTTCAAACTGATGCTTTTTGAAATAGTCTACAATCAAAATTTTCAAATAAAATGTCAAAATAACTGTAAAAGTAAGATCTTAACAATAACAATAATAATACAGTGCATTAATACTAAATGGGAATAAATCTCAGTAGTCTTGTGCTTGGGTATGTTATATAATTGTTTTATATAATCTATTACAATAACTGTAGAAAACATTAAGCATGGCTGATATTTGGGTAGCAGAGATTCATACAATGGTTATAAAATGATGTTAAACATATTTATTTGACCTTGTCCATATAGCTGTCTTTATAGACCTGAAAGACAACCACAAAACACAGACATATAGGGTTATTCAAGCTGAAAAGATGCTTTCAACATGTTATTATGACATATAATCCATTTATTGATCAGTAGAATTAATCGTTACAGTCTGCACATAACATGACAGAATTATTACCAAGAGCTGTTCTTGGTTTAACGCCAGAATAAACATTTTGAACAGTTGCTGCAGGAGTTGATTTTCCTATAAATGGAGAGAAGATTAGTTAGAAACATTTTCCAGTAATGTCATCATTTACAATGATAATGTAGTGAAGGGTTGTCAGGGTTAATGTCTCCACTGATAATAAAAGAATAACAGTATTGTAATGCCCACAGTGTTCAAAGCAGTCACACAGCAGAGTATTATGGCTTTTACAGGATTTAGTAAACATACTGATACTGAATATACATACTGATGTATAAATACTGTTCTTCAGCACACATAATGTAAAATTAAATACATTCCAACACAAGATATTTAATGAAAAAAAAAAAATTACACCTACAATTTTACAAACATTGCACACATTGCATGTTACACTGTGTCCAAGACCAACATGATGGTGGGTGTAGAATTTACTTACCTTTGTGTTTCTTGGCTTTGCCTTTATTGTGATAGTTAACCTGGGCATACGTTGGATTATAATCTAAAACAGAAAGCAGATCTCAGGATTTGTTTGTTCAGCAGACAAATACAGCTGGATGGATGAATGGATGGATTGATAGGTAGAATGAAAATAAAAGAAATTTTCTTTTTTAGTAGCAGAATTTAAAATGTATAAAATCCTGGTATTCCTCTCCCACTCCTTAACCAGTACACCAGCAGTTGATCATCCGATCAATTTAACAAGAAACTGCAGCATAAAATCTGGGCTCATATATCAAGACTCTTCTAGATCGTTCAGTCTACCTCACGAGACGTTTGCTAGTTCTGAGTCTCTCTGTGCACCAGGTTCACACTCCGATTTTTTGCCCATATGTTTTCATGTTTGTTTGTTTTTTAGACATTTTACACATTGACCAAAAACAAGAATTTAAATGAATAAAATCAATTTGAGACTTTGCCCAACCCAAGTGTACACATTTAAAAATGTGTCCACACATTTACAAATCTTGATACTCTTGCAAATATGAATACACATTTGCAGTATTTCCTGTATTGCAACCTGATATGAACCTGAATCTGTTAAAATGATATTTGTTGTTACACGGTTTTCTTTTGTAAACAATTTTTCCATAAATGATGTAATATTATATTTCAGACTGCTCCATGTTAAGGTGGATACTGTACCATTCTCATAGTCTTCAGAACCTCTGAATGTTTCATAGACAGAAGCATCACCTGTGAGCAAAAAATGAAAATCAAACCATTTTAATTTCATGATACCAATCAAATATCACCTTTTTAACAAAAGTCCTCAGGTTTTCTTAAAAATGTGAATTTAATAGTGTGGAACAACAGGAAATCATAAAGGTTTTAGAGGCTTTAATTTCTTTCTAGACTGTAATATTTAATGAGTCACAACCAAGACTATAAAGCCTTAAAGCCATATTGGTAATAATATTTCTGGACGCTAGACTTAAGTCTTGTAGTTTTGGTTCAGTTACAACAATATAAAAACTTGTTCTAGTCTGATCTTTTGTGCATGTGGTAGAACAACAAGTTATGTGACAAATCTTTGAGACTGTTCTACAAACTAACTTTATTTACTGAGATCAACAACAACTTCCTGTCTAATGGATTGTGGCTTTTGCTTAATATTCAATAAAAATCAGATGGATAGAGTCTAGAAAAAGAGTAATAGAAATGTTTGAGTTAGAGTTAACAAAAAAATGACAAAAATAATCAGTATTAGTTTGAAGAGTGACCATGGAGAAGAGAGGAGTATATGTTACCTTGAGTTTCATTCAGATTGACCATGTGATTTGCAGCAGAGTCCTGTTTGGTGCTGTCAGACTGGATTGGCCTAAAATATTTAACAAATACACTAAATATAATAAAACACATTGAAGGTACTGCTATTATGTTCAAAGTGAGAGAAGAGAGTTTTGTACCAACCTGATAAATCGTGAAACTGTGAAAAGGATATTTGTTGTTAGATGGTTTTGTTTTGTAAATTGTTTTCTCTTAAATGATAATATTGCATTTCAGACTGCTTCATGTTAAGGTGCATACTGTACCATTCTCATAGTCTTCAGAACCTCTGATTGATTCATAGACAGAAGCATCACCTGTGAGCAAAAAATGAAAATCAAACCATTTTAATTTCATGATACCAATCAAATATCACCTTTTTAACAAAAGTCCTCAGGTTTTCTTAAAAATGTGATTTTAACAGTGTGGAACAACAGAAAATCATAAAGGTTTTAGAGGCTTTAATTTCTCTCTAGACTGTAATATTTAATGAGTCACAACCAAGACTATAAAGCCTTAAAGCCATATTGGTAATAATATTTCTGGACTCTAGACTTAAGTCTTGTAGTTTTGGTTCAGTTACAACAATATAAAAACATGTTCTAGTCTGATCATTTGTGCATGTGGTAGAACAACAAGTTATGTGACAAATCTTTGAGACTGTTCTACAAACTGACTTTATTTACTGAGATCAACATCAACTTCCTGTCTAATGGATTGTGGCTTTTGGTTAATATTCATTAAAACTCAGAGTCTAGAAAAAGAGTAATAGAAATGTTAGAGTTAACAAAAACTGACTAAAATAATCAGTATTAGTTTGAAGACTGACCATGGAGAAGAGAGGAGTATACACTATTTTGAGTTTCATTCAGGTTGACCATGTGATTTGCAGCAGAGTCCTGATTGGTGCTGTCAGACTGGATTGGCCTAAAACATTTAGCAAATACAATGAATTTAATAAGACACATTGAAGGTACTGCTGTTATGTTCAAAATGAGAGAAGAGAGTTTTGTACCAACCTGATAAAGTGTGAATCTGTGAAAAAGATATTTGCTGTTATATAATTTTGCTTTATAGATTATTTTTCTGCTATTTCACATCATGACATCAGAAAACGTCTTTGTATTTGAATGATTAAAACATAAAACATTTAATATCGGAAGGAAAAAGTCTCACCTTTGGATCGTCTGTAGCGATACAACAGGAGCAGAAGAATAATAAGAATAATTCCACAAACCAGCCCAACAATTAATGGAATAGGAGATGAAGAGCTTTCAGGCCTGGACACTGCTACAATAGATAATAAATAATAACTATTAATACAATCAATTAAGTTCTATAACACTTTTTCTGAAACTGAAGTGCTTTAACCCTTTCATGCATGAATTATGATAAACTCAGTCAGGATTTTTTTCGTAAGTATTTTTACTCCTCTTTAGGAATGAAAAAAAAATATTTGAACTTCATTTTTTTTTAAATATGCATTTTTCAAGGAGTTTTTCACACGTCCACTCAGGTGGACAGCATGCATTAGAGGTTTCAACTGAAGTACTATGTATTTAACAAACCAATTAATAAAATTATATATTATTTGGAAACTATAAGATGATATATATTTTCAAAGTTGTTAAAATAATGTTTTAACATATTTTAATACATTCTAATACTGTTCAGTGCAATGCAAAACACTGAATCTTGTTCCTGACTCCGCAGCCTCTCCCCTTTGTCTTACTGCATTTATTAGTACATGAGCTCCACATGACTTGAAATGCAAAAGATTCTTCTTTCCTAAACCAGACATTCTTTAGAGGTGCCCCCTCAGTATTTTCAGCCCCTCCCCCAGCATCCTCAGCATCCTCGGCATCCTCAGCACCCTCAATATCCTTATGCAGCAAATATGTTCCTTTGGGACCCATGTGGGGCCACTGCAGGAATAAAATGAGCCCATTGTGGGCCCTGTTACAGATGTGAAATTCGGGGTACGTATGTCCCCCAAACTGTGGCGCGGAGGTGGTGCCCCAGTGGGACAGCCCATACCCAGCCCAAAGTGTGGGCTGTCCCACTGGGACTTATTGTAAGCCCACAGTACGCCCCTAAGTGAGGCACCACCTGGGCCCCACAGCTTGGCACCCACACATTCTCCACATTTCACATCGGTAAAGGGGCCCACAGTGGGCTCATTTTATACCCACAGTGGCCCCACATGGGTCCCAAAGCAGCATGCATGCTGGGTAGCCCTCTCAAAACTGCAAGTTACAGTATAATAACATAAATCAATTGATTTAGAGCTAAAAAAAATAAATGAGATGAAGTATTTTCAAGAACAACAAAGTTGCAGTAACAGTATAATTGTAGTTGAAATGATGTCAGTGATGCATGATGTCCAACACAGTGGACAGATGATTAATTGTTATTTCTCCCAACGTAAAATCGACACTTGGAAATTTTAAGAATTGTATTACTCCTTAGTTGTTACTTGATGTTACAAAATTTTTTTACCTGCAAGGGTCAACTACCATAGAAGGATTGGCAAGATATTCCTGAGTGACTGAGCGTTTCCAGCCAGCTGGCGGTCATCTTGGTTTTGAGAAATTTTTATTGCACTTACAAAGGCTGGCCAATGGATGGCAGTGTATGGGAAGACACACTAAAGTCCATTAGGGTGGTTGATGTGCAACTATACCAAAAAAACCCATGCATATATAAGAAAACAGCTTTTGAATAGCTGTCCACTGTAGTGACCACTATGCATGACAGGGTTAATAAAGTAAAGTATAGTATAGTAGAGACAAAAAAATTAGGATACGAAAAAAAGTCAACCTAAACAAACATTATTCTGTAGCAGCTGGTCTGTAAATTCTGTAAAGTATTTGATCACATTTCTTTCTAAGACAGCAACACAGTTTAGAAGAAAGAAAATGAATGAATTGTTTTAATCCTACTCACCCTGAACTGACATCCAACTCTGTACTGATTCTTTTCCTGAGTGTTTACACTTGTAGAAACCTTCATCTGACTTTGACGCTGCAGAGATATTCAGCTCCCCTCTGGTATCATTTTGGATAAGTTTGTCATTTTGATAGAAAAACATGTTGGAAAGTAATTCTCCACTCTTCAGTTTGCAGCCAAGAGTAACAGAATCTCCCTCAGTCACAGGATGCACAGGGCTCACCAGGATAATATCTGCATCTGTAAAACAGTCAAAGAATATGAAGATTCAGTCAGAGACCAGCTGCTGACCTTTAGAACAAGGTGACATAAAACCATGAGAATAGATCACACATATGCCTTTATTTTCCTCCAACTAATTTATCTCACAGAATCAGTGTAGCTGAGCAAAGACTCAACATTTCAGCTTTATTACATACATGTCTTGTAATTGTAAATATATTAACTATGGCTAGTTAGCTCTAGAGCTAACAGGTACACATAAAAGAAACTGGATGGTTATTGACACAAAAACACCTCTGACTGAATCAGCATGTCAATTTTATCATGAAGAATAAAGAAAGGTCTTGCTGCAAACAAAAAAAACTGTGAACCAAACATCTTGGATCTGTAAAATATTAATTTCTGGTTGTGTAAATAAATATGAAGAAGCTTTAATTTAGTCCATAGATGAGTTTTTGGTTTGAAGGAAGCCCTTTTGTCATTTATTTATTCTTTTGTATTACCTGTGTTTGACAAGAACACAACAAAATTATGATGTTGTGCAGAGGACGTCTGATTTTCTAATTACTTATCTAATTATATGATATTTCTTCATGATAATCGTAATTAAATACAGTATAGGTTCGACATATAACTTGTTTGTCTACACAGGAAGTGTAGTTTGTGACACCATGTTGAAAATAATTGAAATACAAGGTGAAAATAAAATAAAATGTGATGTAAACATACTCGGTTTAGTGATGTTGACTGCATTGCTGAACTCTCCTGATCCAGACTCACACCAGTACACTGAATCACTCTGCTCTGAACTGCTGATGTTGCATGTGGATCCAGTCATTGACCCCCAGTTAGAACAGTATGACCAGTAGTGTTTCCCAGGAAACCTCCTCACTCTCCACTCAGTAGAGTTTCCTTCACAGCTCAGTGAGACAGAGTCAGAGATGAAGTGCTGCACTCTGTCAGGACTCACTTTGAGAGTCACTGCTGAATGAACATCTGAAAAACAACATGTAATGAGGGACAAACCAAGTACAGAGATATTAAAATTAAATAGATCACAATGCAAATAATCCTCTTGTTTATACTTTTAATACTATTTATTGTTGAGAATAAAAACATCTGAATAACAAAGTGTGTAAAAGGTGCCGTGTTTTGGTGAAACTGTGTGTGTTAAGAACATACAGAGCATATGGACTGACAGTGGAGACATGAAGTGTGCAGCAGAGTGGTTTGAGCTGTTTTATGGATGTTTTGATTTTTTTTTTTTTTTTTATCTTGAAAACTTGCTACCAAGATAACTACAGCAACTGTTCACTGTGAAGCTGTAAACAACCTACTTTTACCTGCCACCTTTCAAACATACAGGGAATGTGTTTTTCATACTAAATGATGTTTCATTGTCTCTATATATAGTCAGTATTTTTCTTTTTTTATCTGTTTTCTCAGGTTTCCAGCTGTTTCTGTATTTTCTGTTTACCTGTTTTGTTGATTGATTTTGTTTATTGTATGTCTCTACATCTGCCTGACCACTAGATAAAGTCTCCTTTAACCACATCCATCCTGCCTGCTGTGTAAGTAAAAGTCATGATTATTAGCAGTAAGATGAGTTCAGGTATCCAAAGTAAAAGAATTCTTAGTAAAGAGAAGTAAAGCTTGGTTTCAATGACATGAAAAATCTTAATTTCTCAGTTTCCTGGTGCTGTCATGTTTTCAGATCAATTGAAGAAGGAAATGTACACAGTCAATTATTTGCCACAGTGGACATTACTTTTCAAGATCTGTTTGCCAAAACCTGAAAACAGGATGAACCCAGATAATGACATCACAACTGCTTCTTGACAGAAGGAGACAAAAACAAACAAGCAAACTCACCTCCAGACCAAACAAACACAGGTTTGCTGTATTGAGTGTAAAACACTGGGTCTCCTCTTCCAGCTCTACACACATATCTTGCTGTGTGTGTCGACCCATGAATGATGTAGGAATCCTGTTCAGTCCCATCGGTGCTACCAGGTAGCAGCTCATAGCTGTAGGAGTTGTGTGATAGTTTGGGAACAGTCTTATACCAGTAGAACCTCCATCCTGCAGATGGATGTTCAACCTCACAGCTCAGATTTACTGAGTCTCCAGGACTCAGCCATGATGGAGACACAGTGAGGACAGACTCTGCTGCATCTGTTGGAAAGTGATTTTATCAGAATGAAAACATGTTATGATGAAATCTTTAGTCTCTAAACATATAAATAAATATTATCTGATACAGTTATCATTTTATCTATCATAGAATTACATTTCACCATATTATGTATCTAAATATGTCATATATTGATATACTATCTGAATATATGCTGAAAAAAATGTATTTAATCATAATTTGTAAATTAAATATGATCAGACTTACTGTCAGATACTGTCAATGTGATGTCATCACTCCACTCTGTTGAAGTATGTTGTGCATTTTTCATTCTGCCTTTACACCTGTAGTTTCCACTGTGCTCTGAGGAAGCATAGCTAATCATGTATTCATTTCTATTTGGATATATGTGAGGGGGTGTTTCCCATTCATATTCCCACTCTGTGTCTCCGTCATGGATCTCACATCTCAGCATCATCGCCTCTCCTCTGTATATTTCAGTCCAGTTAGGATGCAGAGTCACAACAGCCTTATTTGGGACTGTTCATGGTTAAGATTTACCAATGAGGATACAAGAATGGCAAAAGTTAAAATCAGTCATATTGTGTTTTAGCCTAAACCTTAATCACTAATCATGAATACACCATTAAGTTTTTTTCTACATTGTGTTTTACAAATCTCATTGTCAAACTCACCAATGTTGTTGATCTTGATTGAATCACTGTACTGTGTGTAGTAAACTGGGTCTCCTCTTCCTCCTCTGCACCAGTAGTCTCCTCCCTGTGAGACACTGATCTGTCCAGTTGATTGGAAAACAGCATCTTGTGTGTTCAGGGGTTCAGAGGTTTTCTCATCTTTGTACCAGTAATATTTCCAACCAGATGATGATGATGGATCCACAGAGCAGGTCAGGGTCACTCTGCCCCCTACTGGAATGTCTCTGTTGTCAGCACTCAGTTTGGCCTTTGGTCTGTTTGCTGTTCAGTTTAGAACAAAGACATTAAAAGGTCATTATTGTCCCTGTGATTTAGTCCAATTTAAATCAAGACATATAAAAAGATATTCATTAAATTACTGTGATATTTAATCAGTTAATAAAATAAATCTTATCTAATCTTAATATATTTTTATATCTAAATAGGTGACATAATGTTAGATGTATTATCCAAATATATGCTAACATTTTTTGAATTAAAATGTTATTATTTTCAGTGTAAATTAAACATGATCAGACTTACTGTCAGATACTGTCAGTGTGATGTAATCACTCCACTCTGTTGAAGTATGTTGTGCATTTTTCATTTTGCCTTTACACCTGTACTTTCCACTGTGGTATGAGGAAGCCTTGCTAATTATGTATTCATTTCCATTTGGATATGTGTAACGAGGTGTTTCCCATTCATACTCCCACTCTGTGTCTCCTCCGTCCTTGATATCACATCTGAGAGTGATCGCCTCTCCTCTGTATATCTTGGGCCAGTTGGGTTGAAGGGTCACAACTGCTCTGTTTGAGACTGTTTGTGTTCAAGAATCACCAACAAAGATACAAAAATGACAAAAGGTCAAATTGTTATCGCACTAAATGATTGTTATCCTTTGATCTCAATAAGTATTCATAAACACACATTAGATGTTTCTACATTTTGTTTTCAAACAAAACTTCATCAAACTCACCATATTTGTTTATCCTGATTGAACGACTGGACTCTGTGTAGTAAACTGGGTCTCCTCTTCCTCCTCTGCACCAGTAGTCTCCTCCCTGTGAGACACTGATCTGTCCAGTTGATTGGAAAACAGCATCTTGTGTGTTCAGGGGTTCAGAGGTTTTCTTTTCTTTGTACCAGTAATATTTCCAAACAGATGATGATGATGGATCCACAGAGCAGGTCAGGGTCACTCTGCCCCCTACTGGAATGACTCTGTTGTCAGCACTCAGTTTGGCCTTTGGTCTATTTGCTGTTCAGTTTAAAACAAAGACATTAAAAAGATGATTATTGTCTCTGTGATTTAGTCTAATTTAAATGAAGATATATACAAAGATATTAATTTCATGACTATGATCTTTATTTAGTTATAATGAATCAATTAAGTATATTTCAAAGCAGCACACTGAATGATGACTTGTCTTCAAAAACAAACACAATTCTTTACTGATCAGTCCTGAGAGGTTGAATAATTCTTGAGGAAAGAAATGTTTTCTATTGAATTATTCAGACACTGAAAGGTGGAAACTCAAAACATGATATTCTGAAAACTGGTGACACTGTTAACCTGATGTGATCACTTCATTCTGTTGAGGACTAAAGGTCTATTTTCTGTTCACTCATACAGTAGTACTTTTCTATTGTAAAAAGTAGCAGTGAAACTCCAGTATTCACTGTGTTCTGGAGGTTTTTCTTTGGTTGTTTTCCATTCATACTCCCACTCAGTGTCTCCACCATCCTCTATCTCACATCTTAGAGTGATCGACTCACCACTGAATATCTGAGGCCAGTTGGGTTGCTGTGTTACAACAGTCTTGTTAGAAACTGTACCCACCAAATATACACAGTTTGGATAAAAACAGAAATATATACTGGTGTGACTGTCCTTTCTGCTGTCACTGTGACCTTGAGATTACTTGATGTTCACATTAGAACAAATTAACAAAATAAATAAATGGTTGGAATAAGATTGCCCAAAGAAAATGTTCTTATTTAATATGAATGAAATTAAATAAATATACTGAGTTATTAGGCAGCTGAGCAAGTGATGTCGGATCAACAACAACAGATGAAAACAATATAAAACATAACATGTTCATTATGGATGAAAGATGTCCAACTTACGTAATACTGTCAATGTGATGACATCACTCCACTTTGTCAAGGTATATGAGTCCTTCCTTCCTCTACACTTGAATTCTTCTCTGCAGTATCTTTGCCCTCCGCTGTAGTAACTTTGCCCTCTACTGTAGTAAGTGATGATGATCTTGTGTTCACTGAGTGTTGGAGATGTGTTTAAGTCGTCTGGTGTCCACTGATACGTCCACTCAGTGTCTCCACCTCCCTGGATCTCACATCTGACAGTGACTGTCTCACCCCTGTATATCAGAGGCCAGTTGGGTTGCAGGGTCACAGTGGCCTTATTTCGAACTGTTCACATGAAAAACAACAAACAAACAATGCAAACACAAGTCAACAGTCATAATAACAAAAGCAGTTAAAAAACAGAAGTATGAAAACATATCAAGCAACATGTTTGCAAAAGAAGAATTAAAGCAATAAAATCAGCAAGAAGAAAAGTGACATGTAAACATTAGTTGAAATTGAGATATAAAACATTTGTGATTTGCCAAAATGGATTCATCTAAAGATTTATAAAAGTAAGTAAGTAAGCAAACTTTATTTATAAAGTGCCATTAAAACCAGAGTTACAAGGTGATTTACAATGCAAATAAAAATGAGAGAAAAATAAAATAGAAAAAACAACACATTATATCAATATAAAAACAATAAAAGCATAATAACTAAAAACAGTGAGAGACGATCAGATATTATGCAATGAAGTGTTCATGAACCAGGTGAGTTTTTAAGAGCTTCTTAAAACTCTATTAAGGAGAATAGAGTGGCCAACAGTGTTGAAAGCTGCATTTAGGTCAAGGAGCAAATAAAGTGAACATTCACCAGCATCAGCTCACATTCAAACATCATTTGAAACTCTAAGCAGAGCAGTTTCACTACCGTAACCCACAAGAAAACCAGACTGAAACTTATCAAAGATCTCATTGCTGTCCAAGACCTGGATACGTTGTTTATACACTGCTTTCTCCAAGACCTTGGAAATATAAGGAAGTTTGGATATCAGTCTGTAGTTATTGGGCAGCAATGGATCGAGGTTTGGCTATTTTAAGAGTGGCTGAACAACTGCTTGCTTAAAATAATCAGGTACACAGCCAGAGCTAAGAGAGCGATTTACAATTGAAAGTAAAAATGGTCCTAAAAACCTAAAAATATCTTTAAAAAGTGAGGTTGGAAGAATTTCAAGAGATTAAGAAGAGGGGTGACAATGTGGAAGACAATGGCAGAAATCTTCCAGTGGTATTGGACCAGAGACCTTATCTACAAAAAAAGATAAGACTATTTCACAGTCAGTATTAGAAGAGACAGGTGCAGGTGGAGGACAGGGTTCATTAATCTATTGATAGTGTTAAATAAAACTCTGGGATTATTTTTGTTGAACTCAATGAGATTAGAAAAATAAGCAGTTCTTACTTCCTTCTCTCTCTTATTAAAAGATGAAAGTAGTTCTTTCATGTGAACCTCAAGTATTTTTCCACTTCCGCTCAACCTTTCTGCACTCTCTTTTAAGACAATGTATGTCGTCATTAATACAAGGGGATGAGTTAACTATATGAATAGTTTTGTTTTTAAGTGGAGCAACAACATCTAGCTTTGACAAACAGGTTATTAAAGAGACAGATCGTTGGTCTGAGCAGACAAAGTCATATTCTTACTGAGATCTGCAAAGACAGAAGCAAATTTGTCTGCAGAATGCTGCTGAGAGTGTGAGAGCGGGTTGTGTGTTTGATGGATTGGATGTCAGGAGTGAAGGCAATATCAAAGATAATACTTTGTGGTCAGACAGAAAAAAGTCATCAATGTATATGGAATTCAGATTCAGACCCAAAGTAAAAACCAAATCAAGAGTGTGACCATGATTGTGGGTCTGATGCATGTTGTATTAAATGTAAAAACTGAGTAATCTGATGCTTCATCAACATGAATATTGAAGTCAACAACTATCAAAACTTTGGCAAGTTTAACAACCACATTCGATAAAAACTCAGGTGGAATTCTGTTCCCTCTAATTTTTCATGTGTCTGGACATACACACAAGCTCCCTGAGTAAACTGAGGACCACTGTGAGCAACATAAGATGCATGCTTGCTGTGGCCACACACCAGTATCACACCTGTTACAAACCTGGGATCAGAGCAAGTTACATGGCTTATTAAAAGAATCAAATTACAGCAGCAATCTCCATTAGTTTACTTTAAATATAAGTGATTTGGCCCACTTGAAATGAAATGTGTAGTATGTTATATGTGAGAGTCCTGCTTCGGCCTGGGTGAGGTCCAGTTGTGGCCTGGGTGAGGGTCCTGCTCTGGAAGAAATGAGACATGTACAGTACACCTTTCAGACATAACATTTTGTTCACATTAAAACATTCACATTTTGCACAATGACATGTGTGCTGTAGCTTGTGATACAGTATAAATTCCTGTAACTCTTTGTCTGTAAAATATCTAATTACACGTTTTTTTTTAGCATTTCTACTACCCATAAATTATATCATACTAACAGCATTTAGTGATTAATATCCATTAATAAAAAATCTAACAAATGTTACTAGAATATGCACAAATTTGAAATTTTACCTATTTTTCACATCTATCCTTCTCACTTCTCCGATGGTTGTACACTTTGTCCAGTTTGACGGCTCCGTCTGCTTCTTGCTTTGACTTTATGCACATCAGCTGTTCCAAATGTGCCACTTCAAGATGATTTCTGGATGCTGTTTTGATAAGATTCATTTCACTAAATCCTCTTTCACAATCGGCACTGGATGCTTGAAATGTAGCACAAATATCCACAAGCTGTCAGATCTCCTTTAGCACCTCACATCTAAGTGCTGCAGCCACCATAGCTGAGAATGTGCTGATTGACCCGTTTAAGGTTTTGCTTCATTATGTACTTGAATTCAGCATATTGACGGTTTCTGCCATCAGCTGATGAGGTCCCCATTGCCTCTTTGTCACTCCACTGTACATCCTTCTCCTTCAAGTATTGGGAACGCAACTTCTCAATCTTTGTTCTTGCAAAGCGGTGTCCTTCCATCACAGTCAGGTTGCATCTTTGAAAAGAAAGGCAGAGTTGTGCCAGCTCACCCAAAACATCTCCCAGAGCAGTGACAGTAACCTTAAACTTTGAATCACTCAGCTTTTTGCAGCAGTACTTTGCCACTGGATCTCTGTTATCAGTGAATTCTTTTATTCTTCAAGGACAGTGTAGTTCCTCAGAGCAGCTCTCACAGCTTGGTGCCGTGACAGCCATCACATTTCATTCAGAGGCCTGAATGACAGTTCATCTTCATAAAGAATCTTTGCTAGGTTCTCCATTTTGTCCCTTCACAGTGGACCAAGAGAAAGTGGAATATACAGTTCTAAGAGGAGTTTCCACATCTGGCATCAAAGGCACATCTTTCCAGGCATCATCAATGCCCAAGTCCGCTTTTTTGTGTTTTTTTGTGTATGTACTGTTAGGTCTGTGCTCTCATCTATTATCAGGGTATGCCAGGGTGCATTTTTAACATTGCACATAGTCTCATTCTGCACCATCTCATTGATTGAGTTCACAAATTCAAAGGCGTAGTTTTTGCTTCGCCAGTTTTCTGGTATACTTACTTACACATACTTTGCCATGTGATCATGGATTTGTTGAACTGACAGCATTCATGCATTCATTTTGATGGCAAGTAAAATATTGTCGATGAGAACTTTAACTTGCTCAGGGTCAGATTTTTTTGTGTGTGTGACAGCTCGTTCCCTTTCTCTCGGTTTTTGGCGCTCTCCTGCAATAATGTACCAATCCCCTTTCCCATCTTGAGTCTTCTTAAAATTCCAACAGCATTCAAATAACTTTTCTGCTGAATATGACGCTTGAGGTAGTCCAGTCCAGATTTTCCCCTCCGAAAACTCGCTTGCTACTTTGGCTTCGCTGCATGTTTCGCAGAGCAAACCTTTTTCACTCAAAAAAGATAAAATCTCACCCAGTTTGACCGCTTGTTCTTCTGTTTGCATACACTCCAACAGCCATTCCATCTTTTTTTTTTTTTTTTTTTTTTTTTACTTTGGCTTGGTGAGTGGTTGTGCCACTGCCCGTTTGCTTAGCCATGATAAGGGGTTAGTGTTTGTGTCTCCTAGCTAACCTGCACTGCGCCACGGCCCTGGTTGACAAGGCATGTACACAAGCACTGTGTTCAATCTGCTTGAAATTGAAGACTGTAGTACACAGAAGTCAAACAATATGTCCTCAATTCTTTTCATTTGTTTAGTGACAGGTTAGATGAAGGCAGAAAAGAGATTCACTTGCTCAACACTCAGCACATTGTGTGTAATAAATCTCATTGTCAAACTCACCAATGTTGTTGATCTTGACTGAATCACTGTACTCTGTGTAGTAAACTGGGTCTCCTCCTCCTCTGCACCAGTAGTCTCCTCCCTGTGAGACACTGATCTGTCCAGTTGATTGGAAAACAGCATCTTGTGTGTTCAGGGGTTCAGAGGTTTTCTCATCTTTGTACCAGTAATATTTCCAACCAGATGATGATGATGGGTCCACAGAGCAGGTCAGGGTCACTCTGCCTCCTACTGGAATGTCTCTGTTGTCAGCACTCAGTTTGGCCTTTGGTCTATATGCTGTTAGTTTAGGACAAAGACATTACACTTTTTAGGAAAACAATAAAATGAAGAAATGACTGTCATGGATATGCCATCAACAATGTATTTATATCTTCATATAACACAAAGGACACACCTGTTTAAAATTATGTATGACTCAAATGAATTTAGACTCTCTGTTTGCACATTTATGTTCATAATCAAACTCCAACTTGTCTTTCTAAATGCTGCATATGTGTTTTCTTCAGATACTTGTGTGTCTCAACATTAATCACAACATCTGGTCTCACATAAACACGTGTTTGGAGGAAAATGCTGTTTTACACCTTTGGACACCAATAAAGTCATTTCAGAATTTGTATTGATACATGAAGTAAAATGACACATACATGATGAAATATGAACACAACAATGGGATGTGATTGAAGGCCCAAAAGCACTAAAAGTGATAATTGTAAAACATGACTGATGTGAAATAAATAGAATATCGGCTGCAGAGGAAACAGTTTTGCTCGCTTGGTCCTCATTTGACACTCCAAAGTCAAAACAAGGTCTGGGGTTAGGCATCAAGAGAGTTTGAGCCTAATAACAATTTTGCTGCATGTTTGTCCATTAAAAACAATAAGTGAACATCAAAAAACGCCAGATTTTGGTCCTTAAGAGTAAAACAGTGGATGACAAATAAGAGATACATATTTATTTAAAAGTAACTAGTTACCTTCAGAGTGTCCGTAGAAGAGTGTGTTCAACACTAAAATAAAGATTGAAACTTCATCAGACATAATCAAACTGGCAGAAAGTCAAAATCATAATAAAGGCATTTAAAACTAGATATAGTCTATAAACAGTAAGTTAGTAAGCAGGAAGGAAACAACTATTTAAACTGAAATATGTATAATAGATAAGAAAATCATGAAATTCAAAACCCACATACACAATTGTGTGCAAAAATAATTGCTTCAGAAAACAGTCCTTCAATCTAAAGTGAGTCAAGTCAGCAACCAACATGTGGCCTATAAAACAAGCCTGTAGTTAAAAACCATAAGCGTGCTCTGTTCAAGCTCTCAGAGAAACTGCTTCAACCAGTGATGCTCTGTAATTCTGACTATTCAGGAACATCTTCTTTAATCTGTGACATGCAAACAGAGAAAGTCAGTCATGTACTTACGGAATAATCCCAGCACACAGATCAAAGTGTACCTCATCCTCACATCCAGCACTGACACTCTGTCACTCAGCTGCTCTGAGTCTGACAAATGTTTCTACTTCTCTTTAATAATAATGCAACAGAAAGACAAAGAGAGAAGTTATATTTCTTGTGAATATGAGATAAGAGTTTTTCTCCAACTTCTTCTGAATTTAGCCTGTTTGTGTTTCCTTCCCTTTCACACAAAGCTCAGACAACTTCAGTTGGTTTGACCTCAGAAAAGTTTAACACATTTACACTTCCTGGCCACTGTTGCTGCCTGCCCACCTTTGCTGTGGTTTGGCTTGACTGTTAATATGGTTGGTTGTCAGGACTCATCTCTGAACAGCCATGTTACAAACCTCTGGTATTAGATTATAAAGGCTGCTCATATTTATGTCATTTATCTGTTCTCATTTCTGTGATTATACATTTAGTTTCCTGTGTTTTTCAGAAATTAAATGCATAAAGGGAAAATAAATAAAAATGAAAATATATCAAAAATAAATTGTTCCATGTTTTACACAGTTTACTTGACAACTAGAGCTTGAGTAGAAAACAACAAGCCACTGTTTATCAGCATGACAAACACATACCAACAGTTCCTCTCTACACGTAGATATTTACACGTATATGCTTTGATAGCAACACATACTTGATGTGTGGTTGTCACATTCACACCAGAGCTGATGTGTTAATACACGGAAGAGAAGAGGCAGTATAAACAAAAACAAGTAAAAAACACTTTGGGAGGTAGTAGAAATAAAGTCAAGTGCAATGCATATGAATATAATATAGGAATAGTAAAAGGCTCATTTACTGTTCTGTGTTTATACATTTAGCTTTCCTGTGTTTTTTCAGAAATTAAACATATAACAACAACAAATCAAGAATAAAATATGTTAAAAATAAATAGCTGCATGTCTTGCACCACTGTGTTACACAATTTACTTAGCTTGAGTAGAAAAAAACAAGCCACTGCTTATCTTATAACACATTTATCAGTTCCTCTCTACACATAAATATGTGTTGTTTTAATAGCAACACATATTTGATGTGTGGTTGTGACATTCACACCTGAGCTGATGTGTTATTAGATGGAAAAGAAGAGAAGAGGTGTCTGATGCTGTGCAGGATGTGCAAATATATATTTTTAGGTGGTAAAATATTTCTGGAGGTAGCAGCAATTGAGTCAAGTGTAATACATTTGAATGAAATATAGTAATTACAGAATGTTTGAACGGACTGTCTTTGAATACAACTATGACTGGTGGTGACATGAGGAAGTCAATATTTATTTCTCTGTCTTAAACATCATACAACAGAAAGTCAGGGGTGTGAGTGTGTGAAAATCTGACATTAAAGTTTTCACAGTGGTTTACATCTTGAACACTTCCTATCACCTCAGTCTGTTATCTGCTGTTTATCAGATGTGAAACACGTCATCTGGCTGACAACATACATTTGGCTTTAACCAAAGACTTTTATTTCCTCATTTTCATCAGTCAGTCAAGAGTCTCCCCTGCAGGACTCCTGCTCTGTAGGCATTGAGTGGAGCTTTGATAGCAGGTTTGATTGACAGGCCGGGTACACAGCACACATCAAATAACAAATCATCACATAAAACAATGAATGTGGTGGCAATAAATAATGAAGCCCACATCAAATAATGAAATTACAACATCTAATGGTGAATGCGACACATAGACCATTGACAAATTAAAAAAAGTTTTTTCTTCATATTTAATGACTAATCTATCTCTGTAGTTGCTATTTAATTGGAGACTATTCATTGTTTGACTTTTCTATTCACAACACTTGATATTAATTGCAACATGCATTTGTTGTTTGATGTTTGGCTTTTCATTATTAGATATGGATCAGTAGTGTGTCACTCTCCTCTCTACTTCCTCAACTCTCTCTGGTGTCTGCCCTCTGATCAGCTCATATCAGGAAAGACATGTGGACTCACACCTTTGGTAGTGTGCTATTAGGTGACAACACTAGTCCACTTAATTATATAAATATATAAAGTATATATGATGTAAATATAGCAATTAAAACACCACTGACTGTTTACTGAAAAGATGTTTATTGATGCCTAAATAAATAAAGCACATACATCACCAGTAAATTTATTTGTAAATAGACATAAAAACTTTCCAGTATAATAACAGCAAAAGTTACATGTAATAGTTGACAGCAGTTCATTACATATACAAAAGTAATTGTAACACTGAAAAATATGCTGACTTTAAAGCTGCAGTAGCACCTGGGTAATGTTGTTCTTTTTTCATTTCAAATTGATAAACCTGCTTCTTTTTTAAACAGCCTGCAATCAAAGTTTTTAAAATAAAATGATAAGATGACAAAATAACTGTAAATTATTATTATTATTATTACACATTCCAAATGGGAATAAAACTTACATTTACTGAACAAAACATTAAGCATGGATGATATTTGGATCCCAGAGATTCATTCAATGGTTATAAAATGCTGTTAACCACATTTATTTGGCCTTGTCCATACAGCTGTCTTTACTGACCTGAAAGACAACCAAAAACACAGACATATAGGATTATTCAAGATGTGAAAATGCTTTCAACATGCTATTATGACATGTAATCCATTTAATTATCAGTAGAATTAATCATTACAATCTGCACATAACATGACAGAATTATTACCAAGAGCTGTTCTTGGTTTAACTTGAGAATAAACAGCTTCATTAGTTGCTGCCGGAGTTGATTTTCCTATAAATGGAGAGAAGATTAGTTAGAAACATTTTCCAGTAATGTCATAATTTACAATGATAACGTAGTGAAGGGTTGTCAACATGATGGTGGGTGTAGACTTTACTTACCTTTGTCTTTCTTGGCTTTGCCTTTATTGTGAAAGTTAACCTGGGCATACGTTGGATTATCATCTAAAACAGAAAACAGATCTCAGGATTTGTTTGTTCAACAGCTGGATGGATGAATGGATAGATTGACAAGTAGAATGAAAAAATAAAAAAATATATATTTTTAGTAGGAGAATATAAAATGTGTAAAGGGAAAATTCCTTGAGAGTTTAGTCTGGGTCAAAATCTGTCGACGTTCTGATTTAGTGAAACTCTCTGCTATGTTATATTGTGTCATACAAATAAGCACAACTTTAAGTGCAACTGCAATTTTGGAGAAGTGTTAAATTGACAGAAACAATTCACAACACATATCAAAATTTGAAATATTCATGTCAGTGACTGACGTCAGTCAACTATCGTTTTATGCCAAATCTATGAAGTGGGTATAAACAAATAACACACAAGGGCATAAAATAACAACTTAATGTATATTTGATTTGATTTATTGGACAGGACAGTGTGCAGTATTAAACATAAATGATGCACTGCACCGGAGTTAGCTTGAAGCTAATTTGCACCTGTAGTCCACCACAATCAAAACATACAACAGCACAACAACAACCAGTACAAAGCACAAAACAAACAAACAAAATGACAACAAAAACACACACACACACAAAACACACCATACAAAATACAAAGCCACACAACACATCATATACATCCACAATGTCAATTAAAAACTAATAATATAAACTAGGCTCATGTAGCTGATTCGTCTTTAGTTGATTTTTTTTCAAATTTGGCCGTTATATTGTTCTTCATATAATCAGGTAGGGTTTTCCACTGATTGGTGGCTTTCACACAGAAAGCTGACTGCCAAAATGAAAGAAACAGACCATTTTAGAGTCTTAAGGCTCCTTTATGTGAGCAGGATTTGACAATATCTGCTTCAAGTAACTCCCAGTGGCAGTAGTACCAGAGGTGACTTGGACAAAAATAGAAATATAGGGTTATTCAAGATGTAAAAATGCTTTTGACATGCTATTATGATTATTACCAAGAGCTGTTCTTGGTTTAACTTCGGAATAAACAGCTTCATCAGTCGCTGCAGGAGCTGATTTTCCTATAAATGGAGAGAAGATTAGTTAGAAACATTTTCCAGTAATGTCATCATTTACAATAACAATGTAGTGAAGGGTTGTCAGGGTTAATGTCTCCACTGATAATAAAAGAATAACAGTATTGTAATGCCCACAGTGTTCAAAGCAGTCACACAGCAGAGTATTATGGCTTTTACAGGATTTAGTAAACATACTGATACTGAATATACATACTGATGTATAAATACTGTTCTTCACTACTGCAAACACACATAATGTAAAATAAACATATATTCCAATATTCAATTATTTCAGAAATTACAAACACCTACAATTTTACAAACATTGAGCACATTATATACATTACACTGTGTCCAACATGATGGTGGGTGTAGAATTTACTTACCTTTGTGTTTCTTGGCTTTGCCTTTATTGTGAAAGTTAACCTGGGCATACGTTAGATTGTCACCTAAAACAGAAAGCAGATCTCAGGATTTGTTTGTTCAGCAGACGCATACAGCTGGATGGATGAATGGTTGGATTGACGAGTAGAATGCAAATAAAATAAATTTTGGATCCTTGTTTTCTTTTTTTCAGTAGCAGAATTTAAAAAGCATGAAAGGAAAATCAAAATCCACAGAAAATAGTTGTCATTGTTTTGTTTTTTGAGAAATGTCTCATTTTAAAGTCTTAAGGCTCCTTCATGTGAACAGATTTTGACAATATCTGCCTCAAGGAGCTCCCAGTGGCAGTAGTACCAGAGGTGACTTAGATTATTTGAACTGCATGCTGACCCATAATTACATACAGTGTAATTAACAAATAATTATATGACACATTTTCAATAATAACATATAGGCGGGACTGTACCTGCAGCAGATCCTATCTTCACATCAGCATAAACAGAGGTCTCCACTGTTTCATGACGCTTCCCTGTTAAGATGATCAAAGAAATGCATGAAAATAATAAACTATGAAATAATCTATCTGAACTATTAATTGCATTTCAGTCATTTGAGTACTCACCCCTCTTGGCAACATTTTTAAGCTCAATTGAAGAATATGTAATATCCTGGGATTCTCCTGCATCTGAAATATACTTGTTTATTAGTCACAGGATTTTATATCAATGGATTGTAATCAGTCCTCTTTAAATTATGTAATTGAGTGTTTCTGACTGCTCTGTGTAAATCAAAAGGTATATACTGTACCATTTTCAGTGTCCTCAGAGTCTTTGATTGATTCATAGAGACAGGCATCACCTACAGAGCAGTTAATAAGTTGAATAAGTTAATGTTATACTCTGATCTTTTGTGCATGTGGTTAAACAGCTGACAAGACTTTGAGATATATGATTAATCTTCTTTGAAAATCAGCTAATTAGAAACTGAGACTGACCATGGAGAGAAGAGGAGTTTTCATTATATTGAGATTCATTCAGATTGGTGCTCTCAGGCTGGATCGGTCTGAAACATTTAGTAAATACATTCAATTTAATAAGGAACATGGAAGATACTGCTGTTTTGATAAAAATGAGAGAAGATGATTTTGTACTAACCTGATAAAATGTGAATCTGTGAAAAAGATATATGTGTTGTTACATCTGGTTGCTTTGTAAATTGCTCTGATATTTCACGTTATGACTTCAGAATACATAATTGAATGATTAAAACATAAAACTCTCATCATAAAACAAACATCAGAAGGAAAAAGTCTCACCTTTGGATCGTCTGTAGCGATACAACAGGAGCAGAAGAATAATAAGAATAATTCCACAAAGCAGCCCAACAATTAATGGAATAAGAGATGAAGAGCTTTCAGGCCTGGACACTGCTACAATAGATAAGAAATAATAACTATTAATAAACGGAATTACTTTCTATGACACTTTTCTTAAATTGAAGTGCTTTAAATAAGTAAAGTATAGTGTACAAAAAAATCTAGGATATGAAAAAAGTCAACTTCTAAAGCACAAACACATTAATATTCCGATAGAAGTATGAAAACACAAACACTAAACACACAACAACCAGTATGTATAAACATGTATGTATTGCTATTCAGTGTGATATGAGTCATGACCACTGATGCAACTTTATTTGGCTAAAAAGAAAACAATCTTTGATTCATCATTCATTTACGTTTCCATTTATATATATTTAAAAAAGTAATTTTACGTCAAATTTTTGAATACCTTAAAGTACAGTATAAAACAAGTCTTACACAATCCAAAATGTGAAATCAGTTGAAAATAAACCTGTTCATTTCTAATTCTGTAAAGTATTTTATCACATTTCTTTCTAAGACAGCAACACAGTTTAGAAGAAAGAAAATGAATGAATTGTTTTAATCCTACTCACCCTGAATTGACATCCAACTCTGTACTGATTCTTTTCCTGAGTGTTTACACTTGTAGAAACCTTCATCTGACTTTGACACTGCAGAGATATTCAGCTTCCCTCTGATATCATTTTGGATAAGTTTGTCATTTTGATAGAAAAACACGTCGTAAAGTAATTCTCCACTCTTCAGTTTGCAGTCAAGAATAACAGAATCTCCCTCAGTCACAGGATGCACAGGGCTCACCAGGATAATATCTGCATCTGTAAAACAGTCAAAGAATATGAAGTTTCAGTCAGAGACCAGCTGCTGACCTTTAGAACAAGGTGACATAAAACCATGAGAATAGATCACACATATGCCTTTATTTTCCTCCAACTAATTTATCTCACAGAATCAGTGTAGCTGAACAAAGACTAAACATTTCAGCTTTATTACATACATGTATTGTAACTGTAAATATATTAGCTATGGCTAGTTAGCTCTAGAGCTAACAGGTACACATGAAAGAAACAGTGGATGACTACTGACACAAAAACACCTCTGACTGAATCAGCATGTTAATCTTTATTTCCAGTTGTTTAAATACAGAAACTGTAATTTCATCCACAGTGGAGTTTTTGGTTTGAAGGAAGCCCTTTCATAATTTATCTGTTCTTTTGCATTACCTGTTTTTGACAAGAACACAACTAAATTATGATCAGATTATGAAAATAAAATAAGATGGAATGCAAACATACTCTGTTTAGTGATGTTGACTGCATTGCTGAACTCTCCTGATCCAGACTCACACCAGTACACTGCATCACTCTGCTGATAACTGTTGATGTTACATGTGGATCCAGTCATTGACCACCAGTTAGAACAGTAGTAGTTCTCAGGAAACCTCCTCACTCTCCACTCAGTAGAGTTTCCTTCACAGCTCAGTGAGACAGAGTCAGAGATGAAGTGCTGCACTCTGTCAGGACTCACTTTGAGAGTCACTGCTGAATGAACATCTGAAAAACAACATGTAATGAGGGACAAACTAAGTACAGAGATATTAAAATTAAAAAAGATCACAATGTAAATAATTCTCTTTTTTGTATTTTTACTATTTCTTATTGAGAATAACATAAAGTGTGTAAAAGGTGCAGTGTTTTGGTGAAACTGTGAGTGTTAAGAACATACAGAGCATATGGACTGACAGTAGAGACGTGAAGTGTGCTGCAGAGTGGTTTGAGCTGTTTTATGGATGTTTTGATTATTTTTCTATCTTGAAAACTTGCTACCAAGATAACTACAGCAACTGTTCACTGTGAAGCTGTAAACAACCTACGTTTACCTGCCACCTTTCAAACATACAGAGGATGTGTTTTTCATACTAAATGATGTTTCATTGTCTTTATATAAAGTACTAGTCAAAAGTGTGGACACACCTTCTCTTTCCCTTGAATGAGAAAGTGTGTGTAAACTTTTGACTGCTACTGTATAGTCAGTGTTTTTCTCTCATCTGTCTGAGTTTCTGTACTTTGTCCATTTACCTGCTTTGTTGCCTGCTGACTTTTCTGGTTTTTCATTACTAGATGTTGACTGTTTTGTACATCTATATGTTGTCTGACCACTAAATAAAGTCTCATTTAACCAACCTGTCCAGCCACCTGTGTCACTAAAAGTAATGAGTATTGGCTGTAAGATGAGCTCAGGTATCCAAAGTAAAAAAAAAGTCATTACAAAGAAGAAAAGAGTTTTGTTTCAATGACAAATAAAATCCTAATATCTCAGTTTTTGCTTTCAGATCAACTGAAGATGTAAAGAAGGAAATCCAGTCCAGTCCAGTATGTAGAATAATTCAATATCAACATTGTGTTTGGTGAGTGCATTGAAAATCTAAAATCATGACTTGATGGAGAAAGGTCAAAGGTTCACCACAATCAATACCCAGATAATGACATCACAACTGCTTATTGACAGAAAGAGACAAAAACAAACAAGCAAACTCACCTCCAGACCAAACAAACTCAGGTTTGCTGTATTGAGTGTAAAACACTGGGTCTCCTCTTCCAGCTCTACACACATATCCTGCTGTGTGTGTCGACCCATGAATGATGTAGGAATCCTGTTCAGTCCCATTGGTGCTACCAGGTAGCAGCTCATAGCTGTAGGAGTTGTGTGATAGTTTGGGAACAGTCTTATACCAGTAGAACCTCCATCCTGCAGATGGATGTTCAACCTCACAGCTCAGAGTTACTGAGTCTCCAGGACTCAGCCATGATGGAGACACAGTGATGACAGACTCTGGTGCATCTGTTGGAAAGTGATTTTATCAGAATGAAAACATGATGAAAACTTAAGTCTCTAAACATATAAATAAATCTTATCTAATACAGTTATCATTTTATCTAATATAGAATTTTATCATATTATATGTCTAAATGTGTCATATATTGATATACTATCTAAATATATGTTAACAAAATGTATTTAATCATAATGTTAATATTTCAGTGTAAATTAAATATGATCAGACTTACTGTCAGATACTGTCAATGTGATGTAATCACTCCACTCTGTTGAAGTGTATTGTGCATTTTTCATTCTGCCTTTACACCTGTAGTTTCCACTGTGGTATGAGGAAGCATAGCTAATCCTGTATTCATTTCTATTTGGATATGTGTGAGGGGGTGTTTCCCATTCATACTCCCACTCTGTGTCTCCTCCGTCCTTGATATCACATCTGAGAGTGATCGACTCTCCTCTGTATATCTTGGGCCAGTTGGGTTGAAGGGTCACAACTGCTCTGTTTGAGACTGTTTGTGTTCAAGAATCACCAACAAAGATACAAAAATGACAAAAGGTTAAATTGTTATCAAACAAAATGATTGTTATCCTTTGATCTCAATAAGTATTCATAAACACACATTAGATGTTTCTACATTTTGTTTTCAAACAAAACTTAATCAAACTCACCAATTTTGTTGATCTTGATTGAATCACTGGACTCTGTGTAGTAAACTGGGTCTCCTCTTCCTCCTCTGCACCAGTAGTCTCCTCCCTGTGAGACACTGATCTGTCCAGTTGATTGGAAAACAGCATCTTGTGTGTTCAGGGGTTCAGAGGTTTTCTCATCTTTGTACCAGTAATATTTCCAACCAGATGATGATGATGGATCCACAGAGCAGGTCAGGGTCACACTGCCATCTACTGGAATGTCTCTGTTGTCAGCACTCAGTTTGGCCTTTGGTCTGTTTGCTGTTCAGTTTAGAACAAAGACATTAAAAAGGTCATTATTGTCTCTGTAATTTAGTCTACTTTAAGATAGAAAAATAATGGTGAAAATAAGAACATACTAAATTTCACTCAATCTTGGTGGGAGTCTCAAGCCCACAGAAAATATTTATTCAATCACAGTGATCTGCACCATGAGTCATTCTTTTATATTTTCTTTAATCTGTCAATAATTAACCCATTAAGTATACTTCAAATGCTACAAAGCACTGAATGATGACTTGTCTTCAAAAACAAACACAATTCTTTACTGATCAGTCCTGAGAGGTTGAATAATTCTTGAGGAAAGAAATGTTTTCTATTGAATTATTTAAACACTGAAAGGTGGAAACTCAAAAACAGATGAAACAGTCCAACTTACATGACACTGTTCACCCATACAGTAGTACTTTTGTTTTGTAAAAAGTAGCAGTGAAACTCCAGTATTCACTGTGTTCTGGAGGTTTTTCTTTGGTTGTTTTCCATTCATACTCCCACTCAGTGTCTCCACCATCCTCTATCTCACATCTTAGAGTGATCGAATTACCACTGAATATCTGAGACCAGTTGGGTTACAACAGTCTTGTTAGAAACTGTACCCACCAAATATACACAGTTTGGATAAAAACAGAAATCTATACTGGTGTGACTGTCCTTTCTGCTGTCACTGTGACCTTGAGATTACTTGATGTTCACATTAGAACAAATAAACAAAACAAGTAAATGGTTGGAATGAGATTTGCCTGAAGAAAATATTTTTAATTCATTATATTCTTAATAACAGAAGAGTACAAGTAATTGTCATATCCTCCACTTCTGTCTCCTCCACCTAGCCACATGTGTGTGTCTCCCTTCCTTGTCTGTGCTTAATTACAGGAGTGGAGACAGGTGTGCAAGAGTCTAGCAAATAGCTGTCGTCCATCTGTAGTCCTGCATAAATATCTGGTTTAACCTCCAACTGACCATCAGATCATAGACTCTGTTAACCACAGTCAGTTGTGTTTCTTGCCTCTAAGCCTTAAAATGGTTCAGTTGCTAACACCTGTTTTCTCTGTGTCTATCGTTTTGTCTTCACCTGACTCCTGCCCCTTTCTCCAGCCTTCCTGCCTCATCTGCCTGACAGATCCCCCAACCTGACTCCCCTCTGCATTCCCTCTGCCCAGCTTCACGCCCAGCCCAATCCCCAGGTTCCCTAGCTACCACTTTGCAATAAATTATCCTCCAACACTACTCACTGCTTCCTGCCTCAGTGTCCTGCACTTAGGTTCACTAGCCTGGCCCAAACAACACTAGAGTGAATTCTTGAATTATTCCCTTTTTAGTTTCTTTTTTTATTTCCAAATGTAACACTTTTTAATTGTTTTTATACGTCTTTTATACAAGTAAACTTGCCTTGCATTGCCTTACATTCTTGAAATAGCTCAAAATCCTGAATGGCTGCCTCCAGGCCAACATGTAACACTATTAAACTAACAGATCAATCTTAGAAATAAAATAAATAATCAGAAATTAAATTAAATGAATACACTGAGTTATTAGGCAGCTGAGTAAGTGATATCAGATCAACAACAACAAATGAAAACAATATAAAACATAACATGTTCATTATGGATGAAAGATGTCCAACTTACATGATACTGTCAATGTGATGACATTACTCCACTTTGTCAAGGTATATGAGTCCCTCCATCCTCTGCACTTGTATTGTCCACTGTGGGACTCAGAAGCACTGATGATCTTGTGTTCACTGAGTGTTGGAGATGTGTTTAAGTTGGCTGGTATCCACTGATACGTCCACTTAGTGTCTCCACTTCCCTGGATCTCACATCTGACAGTGACTGTCTCACCCCAGTATATCAGAGGCCAGTTGGGTTGCAGGGTCACAGTGGCCTTATTTGGAACTGTGAAAATGAAGAAAAACATTTTACAACAAGTTGATTTTTGTAGCCCAGTTTAACAAACAATGCAAACACAAGTCAACATCCATAATAACAAAAGCAGTTAAAAAACAGAAATATGAAAACATATCAAGCAACATGTTTGAAAAGGAGAATTAAAGCAAAAAAAAAAAAAAAATCATCAAGAAGAAAAGTGACATGTAAACATTTGTGGCAGCAATTTAAATTGAGACATAAAACCTTTGTTGATCAGATGATTTGCCAAAATGGATTCATCTAAATATTCATAAAAGAATAACACAGACATTGTAAACATTGTAAAACATAATTAAAAACAATATAAAGACAATCATTCATACAAAATATACACATGAGGATTAAGGACAGTCTGTAAATACTGTAAAAGGAAGAATGTTTTCAAACCAGAATATTAGATGTTGAGTTGTAATGATTTGTTTTCATCATCATCATATTAAGAGCTGCTGACCCACTGTATATACAAAGATATTCATTTAATAACTGTGATCTTTAAATTGGTTCATAATCATTGAACAGGACACTGAATGATGACTTGTCTTCAAAAACAAACACAATTCTTTACTGATCAGTCCTGAGAGGTTGAATAATGCTGGAGGAAAGAAATGTTTTCTATTGAATTACTGATAGAGAATTAAGAATTACTAATGAGGATACAAGAATGAAAAAAGTTTAAATCAATAACAGTCATAATGCTTTTTAGCCAAAATCTCGATCACTTATCATAATTACACAATGGAGATTTTTGTCTTCATTGTGTTTTACAAATCTCATTGTCAAACTCACCATATTTGTTGATCCTGATTGAACGACTGTACTCTGTGTAGTAAACTGGGTCTCCTCTTCCTCCTCTGCACCAGTAGTCTCCTCCCTGCGAGACACTGATTTGTCCAGTTGGTTGGAAAACAGCATCTTGTGTGTTCAGGGGTTCAGAGGTTTTCTCATCTTTGTACCAGTAATATTTCCAACCAGATGATGATGATGGATCCACAGAGCAGGTCAGGGTCACACTGCCCCCTACTGGAATGAATCTGTTGTCAGCACTCAGTTTGGCCTTTGGTCTGTTTGCTGTTCAGTTTAGAACAAAGACATTAAAAGGTAAATATTGTTTCTGTTAATTTGGTTTAAATTAAGACATATAAAAATATATCCATCAAATAACTGTGATCTTTCATCAGTTAATAATTAATAATTTAAGTATATTTCAAATGCTACAGGACATTGAATGACAATTCTTTACTGATCAGTCCTGAGAGGTTGAATAATTCTTGAGGAAAGAAATGTTTTTTATTGAATTATTCACAAACTGATAAGTCAAAACTCAACAACAGATGAAACAGTCCAACTTACATGACACTGTTAACCTGATGGGATCACTTCATTCTGTTGAGGACTAAAGGTCTATTTTCTCTTCACTCATATAGTAGTACTTCTCTATTGTAAAAAGTAGCAGTGAAACTCCAGTATTCACTGTGTTTTGGAGGTTCTTCTTTGGTTGTTTTTCATTCATACTCCCACTCAGTGTCTCCACCATCCTCTATCTCACATCTTAGAGTGATCGACTTGTTAGAAACTGTTCCCACCAAATATACACAGTTTGGATAAAAACAGAAATCTATACTGGTGTGACTGTCCTTTCTGCTGTCACTGTGACCTTGAGATTACTTGATGTTCACATTAGAACAAATAAATAAAACAAGTAAATGGTTGGAATGAGATTTGCCTGAAGAAAATGTTCTTATTTCATTATATTGTTAAGAATACAAAAGAGTACAAGTACTAGAGTGAAATCACTCTCGAAATAGCTCAAAAGCCTGAATGGCTGCTTCCAGACCAACATGTAACACTATTAAACTAACAGATCAATCTTAGAAATAAAACAAATAATCAGAAATAAAATAAATTAGATTAAATAAATATAATGAATTATTAGACAGCTGAGTAAGTGATATCAGATCGACATCAGATGAAAACAATATAAAACATAACATGTTCATTATGGATGAAAGATGTCCAACTTACATGATACTGTCAATGTGATGACATCACTCCACTTTGTCCAGGAATATGAGTCCTTCCTTCCTCTACACTTGTATTCTCCTCTGTGGGACTCAGTAGCACTGATGATCTTGTGTTCACTGAGTGTTGGAGATGTGTTTAAGTTGTCTGGTGTCCATTCATACGTCCACTTAGTGTCTCCACCTCCCTGGATCTCACATCTGACAGTGACTGTCTCACCCCAGTATATCAGAGGCCAGTTGGGTTGCAGGGTCACAGTGGCCTTATTTGGAACTGTTCACATGAAAAATATCTAATTAGGATACAAATAGAAATGTAAAATGAAGAAAACTGTTTTAGTTTTTAGCACTAATTTTGATTCTAATCATGATTATTGTTCCTCAGTGACTAGTTGATTTTTGTAGCAGTTTAACAAACAATGCAAACACAAGTCAACTCAAATAACGAAAGCAGTTAAAAAAAAAAAAAAAAACATATCAAGCAACGTGTTTGTCAAAGAAGAATTAAAGCAATAAAATCATCAGGAAGAAAAGTGACATGTAAACATTAGTGGCAGCAATTTATATTGAGACACAAAACCTTTGTGATGATTCTTTTCAAAAATGGATTCTTTTAGATTCACACACACACACACACACACACACACACACACACACACACACACACACAAGACAATCATTCATACAAAATATACAAATGAGGATTAAGGACAAAGTCTTTGAGGCAGCCAGTGGAGAGAAACTCTTATCTGACAACACTGACTCTCAACCTTTGAGATCTATTTTATAAAACATCTGAAAGCCACTGCAGCCATATAACATCTGGACTGAAACAGGACAGCAGCTTCTCTGCAAACGTAGAGCTGAATGATGTTCAAAGATTCAAAGATCCAAGAAAAGTCTCCAGTTATAGATTTTATAGATAAAACTGAGTGATGTTATAGAAACATCTTCTACTCTTGTTTTGCATCTTTACACAACCTGAGGAGGGTTGTGATGATTTGTTTTCATCAGAGAGATATAATATAAGCAAAACTATGTTAGCCTGATGATTTTTGCTACTGGGAAAAGGAGACGTGATTTACAATAAAAGTATATTGTCCTATGTCTGCATTTTTGTATATTGTCCATTAAAGTCTTTGTTCATCACCTTTGATCCAGAATCATCTCCTACTAATCAGTAAGTTTCATAATATCAGTTTGAATTTGTTACATGATGTTAAATGTTCATATACTGTATATCACTGTTGGGCCTCATTACCTCCTGATGAGGGTTTTAAAAGTAGAGCCGAATGCCTCTGTCCTTTTCTGGAGTAACTCTACCCTTAAAAAACATTTATTATGTTTACATAATAAATCAGTATAACAACTATACAAAGGGGGTTTTGACAAGGTCTCAGTGGAGCCAGTGGAGCAAATATGACAAAAGTGAATTTCACTCTTTTAGGTCTAAAAAATCAACGAAAGGGTCCAACACATGTTCTGTTTTCTCCATCATCACTTAAAGAAAGAACTACTGGTCTTTATTCATTCATTCACATTCTTTAAATTCTGATGCCACAGATGTTCTCCTTCACACTTCAGGAACTGTTTACAGATTTTAAAGAATTCATGTTGTTTTATTAAAAACCAAATGACTTAACTCACCATTTTGCTGAATAGTGACTTTATCGCTGTCCTCTGTGAAGAAGACTGGGTCTCCTCTTCCTCCTCTGCAGTAGTAGATGCCTCCTTCATAAACTCTATTTGGGTTAAAATTTCCTATAAATTGACCTCTAGAAGAGTCTGAGGTTTGTCTGAACCAGTCGTATTTCCAGTCAGCAGAATCCTCCACAGAGCAGGTCAGTGTCACTCTGCCCCCTACTGGTATGATGGTTTTGTCTGCTGTCAGTGTGGGCTTGGGTTTATTTTCTGTGACCAAAAACAAACAAACAAACAAACAAATATCAGAGGCCAGTTGGGTTGCAGGGTCACAACAGCCTTGTTGCAAACTGTTCAAACCAAAAATACAAAATCTGACACAACTAGAAATATAAAATTGAGAGAGAAAAATAAAAAATACAAAGGCAACATCAAAAACATAAAAAAACAAATAAAAATGAAGCAGTCTGAAAAGATAAACAGGTCTTACTGAGGACAACAGTCCTCCAGAACACCTGAACCTAAACTTTTACAGGATGCATTTATCTCACAGTGCAGAGAGACTTGACTGTTCAACATCAGTCATTTTAGGGAACAGTTTAATAATCACATGTAGTTGCATCTTTGTTGTCTAGGTTACCAAGTAAGCAGATTACTGCAAAATTTTTAAAGTATATTAAATTATTTTCTATGACCAAGAATGAGAAGCTTTTATTCAGCATTAAGATTTAAAGAATATATGATAAAAACAGATGTTGTTGAAATTTAGTGTGAATAGATTTTATTTGCATTTCAGGACAGTTTGTTCACAGCCATATTTCTGATAAACATTCACCTGAAGAAAAGATTTGTACCAGGGGGGAAAGTTTGTCAAGTAATAAAGTGAGGATCACAGTACTGTCAGCAAATGTAATGATGTGTCTGTTCTCATGCTGAGAAAGGACTCACCACTCGGGGGAGCCACTGGAGTAAAGAATCTTACCTGCCATCACTGACTCTGATCATTTTAAAATATACTCAATAAAATCATCTAAAAGCCACCTCACCTATTTAAAATCTAATTCCCTTAGAGAAACTCTGATCATCAGTTAAGTCATTTAGTTAATACCATCATATGAAAGTTGCAAAGAGAGCATGTGACATATGACTGTCCTTGGTCAATGACTGATTTGGTCATCAAGAGTTGCTGCAGAACCAACTAATGAGGTACAGTTGATGTTTAATTAGTGCATTGTTTGTTGTTTGCTTCTTATCTTTAGTTGTTTTTTTTGATTAACAGCAGAATAGTGTGGTGATCATGTGGTGACATTTTTCCTGAAAAGTTTTAGAGCTAGTTGGTGATACAGGTGCAAAGCCTCTGTTGTTCTGTTGTTAAGTTCAAAATATGATTCACTGTCATTTATGATTCACTGTTGGAAGACAACTGATATTTTATGTTCTTTTCCATGTGAATCATTATAATTCAAAAGTAGACTGTATGCTGTCTCCTCTTAAGTTATTCTGTTCTCAGAAAGAAAGAAACAGAATTTGAGACTTTAGCTGCTCATATGAAGCTACGTTATTATAGGAAGGTGAAAATATTTATTCTTACCTTATGTAACTAGATTGACACATAAAAAATATCATTTTGAATATGATATGAACATATTTGACTTACCTGATACTGTCAGTGTGATGGCTTTACTCCACTCTGTCAAAACAAAATCCTTTCTACCCATACACTTGAAGTCTGCACTAGTGGATATAGAAGAAGTGTTGACTGTGAATTCTTTATCTTTCCGAGATGCGACCATATTGTTTCCGCTCCATTCATATCTCCATTGAGTATCTGCATCTCCATGGATGTCACATCTGACAGTGATTGTCTCACCACTGTATATCTGAGGCCAGTTGGGTTGCAGAGTCACAACAGCCCTCCTATAAGAAACTGTTCATACAAAAAAGTAAAGTAGCATGAAAAAGCAGTATAGTAGTAGTAAAAGACCTTTGCAATGTCAGATAACCTTGTCCTTCAATTTGAGCATTATGTGTTAAAAAGGCTATACAGTATATCACACAGTTCTTTCAATATTGACATAAACCAACTTAAATTAAAGCTGAGAATTGGCACTTTGACGTAGTATCAATTATTTTATTTCAAATTGAACATGCTGAAGCACAGGGACTGAAGCACAACAATGTCAAAATTCTTACTATCTGGACTGTATATTTGCAAATATAACTTGTTTTTTTTTTTATTTGCAACCACCAGGAGCAGGAAACAACATCTGTTAAATAGCAGGTGTGTCTTCTGATTGCTCAGGTACATGAATCAGGATGATTATGTCACAGACCTAAACTGTTAGTAAGATTAAACATCAACACATATCAAAACCAAGAAGCTGAGTATGTCATGCATTCACACTGACAAGAAGAACAACTGTGTATGCAAAAGCACTGATGAAAAAATGATGCTGTTTTTATGAGATACTAAAATTTTGAAAACCTTTCTTGTTGTAACAAATATTTATTCTCTTTATAACAAGACATTGTTTTTGTTCTAAAGAGGACACATCATTCACATTTCCAGGTTAATATTGTTATTCTGAATGAAACTGAGCATCAATAAGCATCTTCTACTTTTGTCTTGCATCCGAAAGCAACATAGAGAGGGTCCAACATATTGTTCTGTTTTCTCCATCATCACTTACAGTAACAACTGGTCTAAATTCATTCATTTATGTTTTTCTTTTTCTTACTGATGCCACAGTTGTTCTCCTTCACACTTCAGGAACTGTTTAAAGATTTTAAAGAATTCATGTTGTTTTATTCAAAAACAAATGACTTAACTCACCAGTTTGCTGAATAGTGACTTTGTTGCTGTCCTCTGTGGAGAAGACTGGGTCTCCTCTTCCTCCTCTGCAGTAGTAGATGCCTCCTTGATTAACTTTTAAATCTCTGTTTGTTTCAGATGTGAAGAGGTATCCTCTAGAAGAGTGTGAGGTTTGTCTGAACCAGTAGTAATTCCAGCCAGCAGAATCCTCCACAGAGCAGGTCAGTGTCACTCTGCCCCCTACTGGTATGATGGTTTTGTATGCAGTCAGTGTGGCCTTGGGTTTATTTTCTGTGACCAAAAACAAGCAAGCAAACAAACAAACAAACAAATATCAGAGGCCAGTTAGGTTGCAGGGTCGCAACAGCCTTGTTGGAAATGTTGAAACCAAAAATACAAAGTTTGACACAACTAAAATTTATAAAATTAAGAGGAAAAAAATAAAAGGCAACATCAAAAACATAAAAAAACAAACAAAAATGAAGCAGTCTGAAAAGATAAACAGGTCTTACTGAGGACAACAGTCCTCCAGAACACCTGAACCTAAACTTTTACAGGATGCATTTATCTCACAGTGCAGAGAGACTTGACTGTTCAACATCAGTCATTTTAGGGAACAGTTTAATAATCACATGTGGTTGCATCTTTGTTGTCTAGGTTACCACGCAGGTAGATTACTGGAAATTCTAAAAAATATATTAAACTAGAAAATTTCTGCAGCGGAAATTTTGAGAGTGACACGGGCCGGTGCCGGTGGGTCATGTGTGAGGAGCCCCAGCAGCTGATGGGGAACACTTATCAGGGAGGAGCTGATGGTATTTGTGTCATTGATGCTCTGTTATGATTTCAATGGTATGGCCGTTAATTATTAGTGCTGATCATAGGCGGCGCTAGGGCAAGAGGTATGGGGAAGCTACGGGACAAAAGAGAAAAAAAAGAAAAAAGGTCTTTACCAATACGCGGATAGGCTACATTGTTATTATTATTATTATTATTATTATTATTATTATTATTATTGTGTTCAGAAAAATCTGATGTCACAGCATAATGATCTATACACATTTTTCTGTTAATTAATTAATTAATCTTTACTTCTTTTTTTTTTACCTTAATGAAGCAGCATTCGCCGCGGGGCCTTTGTATCAAACTTCTCAGGTTTAAGCCGCTTAGTTATGTCACTCTCGATGTACAGGAGCGACAGAGATGACAGTCTCTGCTGGGCCATAGTTGTTCTCATCCAGTTGCGGACCCGGCGCATCGCAGAAAATGAGCGCTCACAAGTCGCTGTCCCAACTGGAAGCGACAGTGCCAATTTAAGCACTTTGGCGAAGTTCGGGTAAAATCCAGACAAGGCAGCGGCTTTTAGATTTTGCAAAATTACTCCACCTGAACTCATTTTACAGCTAACAGTGAGGCAAAACGTTAGCGCCAACGCTGCTTCGTTGCTATGGCAACACGTACGTAATGACGCAGTAACCATCAAAATATCAATATTAAAAGATATTTAGGTTTAATAAATAATATTTATTATTTTAATGCCTTTTTCACATATTTTTAAAAATAATAATAATATAAATAAAAAACGTGATTTTTTTTTTTTTTTTTGGTGACAACTTTGGGGAAGCTAAGCTTCCCCTAGCCTCTTAATAGCGCCGCCTATGGTGCTGATCAATAATTAGTGGCTCGGGCACTATTGTTATTCGTCATGTTTCTTCCGCTTCTTATTATTCCTCTTCCGTACAAAATTTCGGCACGTAACTAGTCCCGCAGCTTTGAGAAAACCTATGCGAATTATACATCAAAACGTGCGGCTCGTTCGGGAATGGTGTGCTATGACTTTTGGTGAAGATGTTGAATTTTTTTTTTTTTTACGTCGCCTTTTTTACGTCGGGGTAAAAAAATGTCCACATTTTAGGGGCAATTTCAAGCTTCAACTACTTCGCCATACTTTGAGCTACAGACTTCATTCAAACTTTAAAATATTCACAAAGTTGTCAGCTATTGAACTTGTATTCAACTTTTTGATATCTTTTATACTTTTTGATCTGTGACTTTTAAAGTTTCATGTGCAATTTTAGATACATTTTGAGTTTAACATTAGTGTGTATTGCTGGAATGTTCAGAGCTAGAGTGTGTGACGTCATCACTTAGAGTGGAAGAGGCTGTTTAAATTTTTCTGAAAAATTTCTGGATAAATCGTCCTTTTCGCCACATATTTTGGTCTACACAAATAATTTTTTCCACAGTAGTAGGCGCACTTGTGCCCGAGTCACTATGCTCCATTGCTATTGCATAGCTATGGAGCGTAGTGACTCGTCAATAATTATATTTTCTATGAACAAGAATGAGAAGCTTTTAATCAGCATTGAGATTTAAAGTTTATATGATAAAAAACAAATGTTGAGATTTAGTGTGAATAGATTTTATTTGCATTCCAGGACAGTTTGTTCACAGCCATATTTCTGATAAACATTCACCTGAAGAAAAGATTTGTACCAGGGGGGGAAAGTTGGTCAAGTAATAAAGTGAGGATCACAGTACTGTCAGCAAATGTAATGATGTGTCTGTTCTCATGCTGAGAAAGGACTCACCACTCGGGGGAGCCACTGGAGTAAAGAATCTTACCTGCCATCACTGACTCTGATCATTTTAAAATATACTCAATAAAATCATCTAAAAGCCACCTCACCTATTTAAAATCTAATTCCCTTAGAGAAACTCTGATCATCAGTTATCAGTCATTTATTTAATAACATCATATGGAAGTTGCAAACAGATCATATGACATATGACTGTCCTTGGTCAATGACTGATTTGGGAAAAAAAGAGTTACTGCAGAACCAACTAATGAGGTACAGGTGATGTTTAATTAGTGCACAGTTTTTGGGGGTCTTTTGCTTCTTATTTTTAGTTGTTTATTTTCTCTGCACATTTCCATGTGAATCATTATAATTCAAAAGTAGACAGTATGCTGTCTCCTCTTAAGTTATTCTGTTCTCACAATAAAGAAACAGAATTTGAGACTTTAGCTGCTCATATGAAGCTATGTTATTATAGGAAGGTGAAAATATTTATTGTTACCTTATCTAGCTAGATTGACACATAAAAAATATCATTTTGAATATGATATGAACATATTTGACTTACCTGATACTGTCAGTGTGACGGCATCACTCCAGTCTGTCAGAACAGAATCCTTTCTACCCATACACTTGAAGTCTGCACTAGTGGATATAGAAGCAGTGTTGAATGGGAATTCTTTATCATTCCGAGATGCGACCATATTGTTTCCTTTCCATTCATATCTCCATTGAGTATCTGCATCTACCTGGATCTCACATTTGACAGTGATTGTCTCACCACTGTATATCTGAGGCCAGTTGGGTCCCAGAGTCACAACAGGCTTGGAAACTGCTCAAACCAAAAATACACAGTTAGACACAACTAGAAATATAAAATTAAGAGAGAAGAAAAAGAAAAATACAAGGCAACATCAAAAGCATTAAAAAACAGATAAAAATCAAGTAGTATGAAAGAATCGTCTTTCTCGTTATAACTCTCTAGGCAACAATGATTCCAAAGCAACTGGACTTAGATTTGTCTTATGAAGACGTTTCGCCTCTTATCCAAGCGGCTTCATCAGTTCCTAACGCATCGGCCTGACTAGTCCTCACTAGTCTGACTAGTCAGACTAGTGAGGACTAGTCAGGCCGATTTTGATGCCATCAAAGTCTTTGTTCATCACCTTTGTTCCTGGTTTCATCTCCTACTAATCAGTAAGTTTCATAATATCAGTTTGAATTTGTTACATGAAACTAAATGTTCATATACTGTATATCACTGTTGGCCCTCCTGGTATTTATTAGCTGTTGTTTCACATCATTACCTCCTGATGAGGGTTTTAAAGTAGAACCTAATGCCTCTGTCCTTTCTTGGAGTAACTCTGCCCTAGGAAACTGCTTATTATTGTTAAAAAATAAAACAATATAACAACGATACAAAGTCTCAGGGGAGCCAGTGGAGCAAATATGACCAAAGTGACTTTCACTCTTTTAAGTCTAAAAAATCTACTAGAGGGTCCAACACATGTTCTGTTTTCACCTAAAGAAAGAACTACTGGTCTTTATTCATTCATTCATCTTTTTGTCTTTTTTCTTACTGATGCCACAGTTGTTCTCTTTCAAACATCAGGAACTGTTTACAAATCTTAAAGAATACATGTTGTTTTATTCAAAAACAAATGACTTAACTCACCAGTTTGCTGAATAGTAACTTTCTCGCTGTCATCTGTGTAGAAGACTGGGTCTCCTCTTCCTCCTCTGCAGTAGTAGATGCCTCCTTGATTAACTTTTAAATCTCTGTTTGTTTCAGATCTGAAGAGGTATCCTCTAGAAGAGTGTGAGGTTTGTCTGAACCAGTCGTATTTCCAGTCAGCAGAATCCTCCACAGAGCAGGTCAGTGTCACACTGCCCCTTACTGGTATGACGGTTTTGTCTGCAGTCAGTGTGGCCTTGGGTTTATTTTCTGTGACCAAAAACAAACAAACAAACAATAAAACAAACAAATATCAGAGGCCAGTTGGGTTGCAGGGTCACAACAGTCTTGTTGGAAACTGTTCAAACCAAAAATACAAAGTTTGACACAACTAGAAATATAACATTGAGAGAGAAAAATAAAAAATACAAAGGCAACATCAAAAACATAAAAAACAAATAAAAATGAAGCAGTCTGAAAAGATAAACAGGTCTTACTGAGGACAACAGTCCTCCAGAACACCTGAACCTAAACTTTTACAGGATGCATTTATCTCACAGTGCAGAGAGACTTGACTGTTCAACATCAGTCATTTTGGGGAACAGTTTAATAATCCTGTGTAGTTGCATCTTTGTTGTCTAGGTTACCAAGCAGGCAGATTACAGGAATTAAAAAAATATATTAAATTCAATTTTCTATGACCAAGAATGAGAAACTTTTATTCAGCATTAAGATTTCAAGTTTATATAATAAAAAAAATGTTGTTGAACTTTGATGTGAATAGTTTATTTGCATTTCAGGACAGTTTGTTCACAGCCATATTTCTGATAAACATTCACCTGAAGAAAAGATTTGTACCAGGGGAGGAAAGTTGGTCAAGTAATAAAGTGAGGATCACAGTACTGTCAGCAAATGTAATGATGTGTCTGTTCTCATGCTGAGAAAGGACTCACCACTCGGGGGAGCCACTGGAGTAAAGAATCTTACCTGCCATCACTGACTCTGATCATTTTAAAATATACTCAATAAAATCATCTAAAAGCCACCTCACCTATTTAAAATCTAGACTGAAACAAGACAAAACTATTTCAACTGAAACATTGTGTTAAATGATATTCAGTGTCAAGGAAAAGTCCACAAATAATTCTGCATTAAGCAGTCATGTGTTTTCTAAATATTTATGAGTAAAACTGAGCAGCATGAGTGAAGAACCCTCAACTCCTTTATTGTGTCTGTAAACAAACTGAAGTGTCAAACAAATGTTGCATCATTACCATGATAAAGGACATTTTACATTTTCAAACTTCTGTGAGAGAGCTAAGAGGTACTGGACTAAATCATCCATTCATTATGGTTCTTGTTACCACATATGGTTCTCTTCCACACTTCACACACTGTTTAAGAATTTAATTTAAAGAATATAAAAGTTGTTTTATTCCTGAACAAATGACTTAACTCACCTGTTTCCTCAATGGTGACTTCATTACTTCCAGATGTGAAGACATCTGGTTCTGTTCTCCGTCCTCTGCAGGTGTAAATGCCTCCATGTGAGACACTGATACTGTTTGATTCACCAGCTCCTGTTGTCTGAAGGGGAGTTTTTTCAGAATCTGTTGAGGTCTGTCTGTACCACTCATATTTCCAGCCAGTAGAGTTCTCCACATTGCAGGTCAGTGTCACATTGTTCTGTCCTCTTATGATGTTGCTGTCTGCTGTCAGTGTAATGTTGCGTCTACGTGCTGTTAAGTTTAGAAAAATAATAAAACAAAGAAATTATTGTAATGAACATGTCGTCAAAAATGTATTTACATTTTTACAGAACACAAAGGAAACATTTGTCTCAAATGATGTATAATTCAATGTTCAAATGAATTTATCGTCTGTTTGAAAATGTTTATGTTCATAATTAAACTCCAACTTGTCTTTTTAAATGCTGCATATGTGTTTTCTTCACATGCTTGTGTGTTTTCTGCTACATTTACATGTGAATCTTAAGTTGCAATGCATTAAACTCTCTCAGCCTCCCGTACCCTTGTGACAAAATCTGCTTGATATTGAAGACTTTAGTAAACAGAAGTCAAACAATATGATGTCAGTTTCTCTCTTTTATTTAGTGACTGGTTAGATGAAGGCAGAAAAAAGATTCACTTGTTGTTCATCACTCACTTAGTTTTTTCAGAAGACAAAAAAAATCATTATTAGCTGAATAAATAAAGTGAAATGCAATTTAAAGCTCAGACAAGCAAAGTGGACATTTTAAGATAAGATTATTTTGTGAAGCTACTTACGTTCAAATTGCAGTTCTTTCTCTGTGGATTCTGCTCCTTCATCAAACTTACACTTATAACGACCACTGTCTACGCTCACTACGCTCCATAGCTATTGTATAGCTATGGAGCGTAGCGACTCGTGCGGTACCCCGTGTCACTAATTAATGAAGTTGTAATGACTGTCATAATTAACTGCACCTGCAGATGATCCTTTCTTCACAACAGACTCACCATTGTTCTCTGCTGAGTCATCACACATCTGTATGAAGTTATCAAACTCTTTAATAAATATACAATTTGTCTCAAGGGTCAGAACAACATCTGGTCTCATTATATAAACATACAAATCTGCCCAGAAATGATAAATAACTAAATATATATAGTTGTGAGGAATAAGCAGTTATGCACTAATCTACAACAGATACAAAAAGGGTGATTAAGAGTAATAAAGGATAAAGTCACATTCAGAGTGTCTGTAAAAGAGTGTGTTCAGCACTAATATAAAGATTGAAACTTCATCAGACATAATCAAAGTGAAAAAAGTCAAAATCATAATAAAGGCATTTAAAACTATATATAGTTTATATATAGAAAGTTAGTAAGCAAGAGGGAAACAGATAGAAGGAAAAATAACTCTTTAAACTGAAACAAAGTTCAAATACATGGAGTAAAATGATATGTAGGGGAGAACGGGGTAACATGAGCCACATTTTACATTTCATGATTTTACTGCAAAATTGAAGTGTATTTCTTTCAAATAATAGTGGTTATATATACATGAGGCTGTTGTATACCCATGGAAATTAAAACAAGTTATCTAATTATTATGGTTTAAGAACAATGAGCCATCAAAAAAAATTAATCCAATAATTTACCCCAAGATAGGGGTAAAACGAGCATGAGGATGGGGTAAATTGAGCACTCTTCAAGAAAATAGTGCTACCAATGAATACTGGTATAAAAATAACATAAAGTAAACAGTTAATTATACGATTAAAAATAATTTTGAACTTTATTAATGCCATCAATTTAACAAAGGCAAACACTTGTACTTTTAAGTAAAACCGTATGTTTGTGTCCTGCTGTTCAACACGTTACCTAAACATTTTCAGTAATGTAATAAACTGTGATCTTTGTGTGTTGGATACAGAAAGAATCTGTGTGTAAATGTGCTTTTGTGTGTACAGACAGGTGACAAAATAAAGTAAAAACCGGTCCAGGTCTGAATGCTTGACCCCTACAGTGAGGGGATCTGGAGGCTCTGTTATGAAGCTTAGCGAAAGTTCAGTCAGGAAGACTATCTCTTTAAGCATGCTCACTGAGTCTATTCATCTCTCCCGCTTCCCTCTCAATCCACCCCTCATCACTTTCCATCCAATTCAAATCCGCCACCTTTTCTCCCTCTCCAATCAGCTTTCAGTTGTCATTTTTAAAAGCGCTCTCTCTCTCTCTCTACCTCATCCAGCTGTCATCCAGCACAGGAAATCTCAACCCACCTCCTCCCTTTCACCTCCTCAAGATCCAGGCCATCTTCATCTTCAGCCAGAAGCTTCCATGTCAGGAGGAGTCATTCCTACCACCACCAGTGTCTGGGCCCGGGGGAAGTCCTCTTCTGATAGAAGCTTCACATCCTTCGATCTGTCTTCTAAGCCGAGCTACTCCCCGGGGCCTAAGCACCAAAATTATTTGTACACAATAAATGTCTGTCTGCCTCACAACCTGCCTTATTCCATCCTTAATAGTCTGTCCTGATTGAAATGCTTTGGGGGTCATTTTGCTGGCATGGTTTGGGTCCACTTGTCCCCTTAGAGGGAAGAGTCACTGCTAATCTATACAAAGTTATTCTGAGTCATCACCTTCTTCCTATGATGAAATATTTCTATCCTGATGGGAGTTGTTTCTTCCAAGATGACAATTCCCCAATTCACAGGGCACGAGGGGTCATTGAATGGTTTGATGAGTATGAAAATGATGTGAATCATGCTATGACCATTGTCAAAACATCAAATGAGGGAACGTCTTCTTGAAGAATAGTGTTCATCCCTCCAGGAGAGTTCAGAAACTTTTAGAATCAATGCCGAGGCACATTGAGGCTGTTCTGGTGACTTTATGTTGGTTTTTCCTTTAATTTGTCACCTGTCTGTATTAACAGCACGTTTGTATGAGGCTTCAATTTAACATTAGTCAACAATTAGGTATTTATTCATCAACATTGTAACACTTGTAACAGTGATCAAACATGAACAGTGTCTCTAATCTCTAGAATATCAGAAAATAGTTTTGGGGGGTAAATTGAGCCTTTGACTCAACTTGACTCAACATCACTGGCACGTTTGACTCCACAACCTCCATTTCGACAAAACTGTTTCACAAAGTGAATCCAATCCACAGTTATGCTAAGTTCATGACCTTGTTTTGTAGCTTACACTGACTTAAATGAACATGTAATAATATCCAAATCTTTTTTTTAATCAAAATACAAAACTGATGACTTTACTATCATGATAAATTCACTTGGCATGACAAAAATCTTGTCTTTTTCTTTTTGGCTCTGTTTTGCTGACCACTCTCTCCGTGTGCTTGAGTGCAAGACGGATTGATTAATGTGAACTATACTTTCTTAATTTGTGGTCACATGATTACTTTTGTTTATGGTTACCTAGATTAAGGGGGTGGCTCATTTTACCCCGTTCTCCCCTACATGATCAAATGTGATCACAAATTAAATAAAATGAAATTCAAAACCCACCTACATTTTTGTATCGATATATGAAGAAAAATGATACATACAGGATAAAATATGAACACATCAATGGGATGTGATTAGAGAGCCAAAGGCACTAAAAGCAATACTTGCTAAACGTGACTGTCATGAAAAAATTAGAATATACCATGTTACTTCTCTCATTCACAGGCTTTTTTCTCACTACAGCTCGCTCTCCTTGCTCGACTATCACCTTTCTCTCTCTCTCTCTCTCTCTCTCTCTCTCTCTCTCTCTCTCTCTCTCTCTCTCGGCTGCAGAGAAACCAGTTTTGGTCGCTTTGTCCTCATTTGACACTCCAAAGTTGAACAAAGTCAGAGTTCGAGCCTAATGATGCTTTTGCTGCATGTTTGTCCATTAAAAACAATAATTGAACATCAAAAAACGTCAGATGCGTTCAGTCTCTCTGTCTGTCTCTCTCTCTCGAACAAAGTCAGAGTTCGAGCGTCAAGTCTAATAATGCTTTTGCTGCATGTTTGTCCATTAAAAACATCAAAAAAAATCAAAAAACGTCAGATGCGTTTGGGCCTTAAGAGTAAAACAGTGGATGACAATAAGAGATAAATATTTATGTATAATATGTAAATAAAAATATTTGGTCACCTTCAGGCTGTCCGTAGAAGAGTGTGTTCAGCACTAAAATAAAAATTAAAACTTCATCAGACATAATTAAACTGACAGAAAGTCAAAATCACACAAAAACAAAACCTTAAACAATTTACATTTACATTATGCAGAAACAATCATCCAGCAGTAAATTGAACACAGTCCTTCAATCTAAAGTGAGTCAAGTCAGCAACCAACATGTGGCCTATAAAACAAGCCTGTAGTTAAAAACCATAAGCGTGCTCTGTTCAAGCTCTCAGAGAAACTGCTTCAACCAGTGATACTCTGTAATTCTGACTATTCAGGAACATCTTCTTTAATCTGTGACATGCAAACAGAGAAAGTCAGTCATGTACTTACGGAATAATCCCAGCACACAGATCAAAGTGTACCTCATCCTCACATCTAGCACTGACACTCTGTCACTCAGCTGCTCTGAGTCTGACAAATGTTTCTGCTTTGCTTTAATAATAATGCAACAGAAAGAGAAAGAGAGAAGTTACATTTCTTGTAAGCATGAGAACAGACTTTTCCTCCAACTTCTTCTTCTAAGTTTAGCCTGCCTGTGTTTCCTTCCCTTTCACACAAAACTCCGACAACTTTAGTTGGTTTGACATCAGAAAACTTGTTTACACTTCCTGACTACTGTTGCTGCCAGCCAACCTTTGTTGTGGTTTGGCTTGGGTGGTTCATCTTTGCACAGCCATGTTACAAACCTCTGGTATTAGATTATAAAGGCTGCTTATGTTAACTGTCATTTATAAAATGTATAAAGGGGAAAACATACAATAAATCGTTTCATGTTTTGCACCATTGTGTTGCACAGTTTACTTGACAACTAGAGCTTGAGTAGAAAAAACAAACCAACAGTTCCTCTCTACACGTAGATATGTGTTGCTTTGATAGCAACACATACTTGATGTGTGGTTGTCACATTCACACCAGAGCTGATGTGTTAATACACGGAAGAGAAGAGAAGAGAGGAGGTGTCTGATACTGTGCAGGATGTGCAAACATACTTTTAGGCAGCAGAAAGTAAAACAAGTGGAAATACTGTGGGAGATAGTAGAAACTGAGTCAAGTGCATTGCATATGAATATAATATAGTAATTACAGAATGTTTTTAACTGACTCTCTTTGAATACAACTATGACTGGTGGTGACATAAGGAAGTCGACAGTCAATATTAATTTCTCAGTTTGAAACATTATACCATACCAGACACTGTTGGTGGCAACTGATGACTTCTGCTGAGGCTGATAAGGCTGATGAGGTTGATGAGGAAATGCACTGATGAATCTGCAAAGACTGGCTGGTGATGGGGAAGTGGTGGGGCACAAAAAACGACAGCATAAAAGTATTAAAGTAGAGAAGGAAAAAAGATATTTTAAAAGACAGTCACATTTTGATAGACTGACAAATAAAGGTATGTCACTGTGCTATTGGTTAGATGTGATTAGCTGATGTCTTAATTGACACTCATGCTTTAGGGATGGGAATGATAGATAGGAAAGTGTAACAAGTGTAAGATAGGAAATAATACTAATGACCTGAACATGCAAATGATAGTCTTCCTGACTGAACTCTCACTAAGCTTCATTTGACTTTAATTAAAGACTTTATTTCCTCATTTTCATCAGTCAGTCAAGAGTCTCCCCTGCAGGACTCCTGCTCTGTAGGTGCTGAGTGGAGCTTTGATAGCAGGTTTGATTGACAGGCCGGGCACACAGCACACATGAAATAATGAAATTTCGACATCTAGTGGTGAAAACTACACATTGACTTTCAAATAAAAAGGATGGAGTTTTTTAATTTTATTTAATGACTATTCTGTCACATCCTGCCTGGACTTTCTGTCTGCTGTTCTGTTGTATCACCTGTTCCTTGTCTGATTACTTTAGTCCATGTTGAAATCTTTTCTCCTTGAATTTGGTTACCTTTACTTCCTGTGTTTTCCCGCCTTTGTTGACTGCCTCATATTTGGAGAGCAGAGACTGTAGCAACATTATTTGCAAACACGTTTAGAAAGTTGTGAAACTGTGGTGTGTACGTGTGCGTGTGTGTGTGTGTTTAATAGTCTTCATATTGAATTTGATATGAACTTTGGTCAGACCTTTTTTTTATTTGGTGGTAGATTTGTTTCTATATGGTCCTTTTATGAAGAAGTCCTAAATTATAAATGTTTTGCCTTCTAATCACTCCAAAGACTGACAGCAGTTGCAATGATATTATAGCTTAGAAAACAAGAAAACAAATTAAAAAACTCAGCTTAACCCATCAATGAGTAAAATGTTGAACATCCATTTTTCAATTACAGCAAACAAATTATGTATTCTATCAGCCTCATTATCCAGAAACAATATAATCAAATCATTTCTATTATTTGACATTTACAGTATAAATAAACCAACTAAGTTCAAAGTCAATCAACATTTGAACTCAGCACATCCATCTATGATCTGAATTTCCCATTCTTCCCCAAAAATCTGGAGTTGTAGAAAAAAACCTCCAGCAGCAGACTGTTGCTGTCTTCTTGCCTTTGTAGTGTTTGACTTGACCGTTATTATAGTGGTTAATCTGAGTCTACATCACATATTCAAACAGAAACCAAATGTCAGGACTCATTTCTATGAACAACCATGTTACAAACCTCTGGTATTAGATTATAAAGGCTGTTTCTGTTTGCTGTTATTTACTGTTCTCATTTTTATTTACTGGACTTTAGAACTTTAGATTTTTTTGTAAATTGTTGCACATTTTGCACCATTGTATTATGCAACTACAGTCTGAGTAGAAAGAAGCCAAGCCTTTGCTTATCAGCATGAGAGAATCAAACCAACCTACTAGTTCCTCTTTCCATAGACATACATTTTGCAGAAGAGATACCCTATGCTGTGCAGATTGTGCATTCACAGATGTTTTGTTTTTTAAGTGGTAGAAACTAAATGAAATGAAGTACAAATCTTTGGGGTTAGTAGAAATTGAATCAAGTGCCATACATTTGAACATAAAACAGCAATTGAAGAATGTTTTTTTAACTGAGTGTCTTTGAATAGAACAATGACTGGTGGTGACATAAGGAAGTCGACAGTCAATATTAATTTCTCAGTTTGAAACATCATACCATACCAGACACTGTTGGTGGCAACTGATGACTTCTGCTGAGGCTGATAAGGCTGATGAGGTTGATGAGGAAATGCACTGATGAATCTGCAAAGACTGGCTGGTGATGGGGAAGTGGTGGGGCACAAAAAACGACAGCATAAAAGTATTAAAGTAGAGAAGGAAAAAAGATATTTTAAAAGACAGTCACATTTTTATAGACTGACAAATAAAGGTATGTCACTGTGCTATTGGTTAGATGTGATTAGCTGATGTCTTATTTGACACTCATGCTTTAGGGATGGGCATGACAGATAGGAAGGTGTAACAAGTGTAAGATAGGAAATAATACTAATGACCTGAACATGCAAATGACCGAACTCTCACTAAGCTTCATTTGTCTTTAATTAAAGACTTTATTTCCTCATTTTCATCAGTCAGTCAAGAGTCTCCCCTGCAGGACTCCTGCTCTGTAGGTGCTGAGTGGAGCTTTGATAGCAGGTTTGATTGACAGGCCGAGCACACAGCACACATGAAATAATGAAATTTCGACATCTAGTGGTGAAAACTAGACACAGACCTTCAAATAAAAAAGATGGAGTTTTTTTTTTTAACTATTTAATGACTATTCTGTCACATCCTGTTTAGACTGTCTATTTGTTTTTTAGACTCTTTTTGGGTTTTTTTTTCTTTTGGGTTTTCTGTGTTGCACTTATGTTGTCAGGTCATTTGATTGAGCTTGTTTGTGTTTGACTTTGGGACTTTCTTACATGTTCAGGTGGATTTTGTTGTGTGTTCTGGGATTTGGTTTTCTCTGTGTTTCCCTTGTGTGTTCCTTCACTCCTCCTGTGTTCATGTGCTCCTCCTCTCATCTGTCCTGCATTACCCTTGTTAGTCCTGCCCTGCTAATGGTGTCTTCCTCAGTCTATCAGCTCCCAGTCTGCCTTTGTGTTGTGTCACCTGTTCCTTGTCTAATTTCTTTAGTTCCTGTTTTATTTTGAAATGTTTTCTCTTGTGTTTTGTTACTTTGTTGATTGCTTCATGTGTTTCATTCACCTGTGTTCAGTTTGTAATCAGACGTGACATATTCTCCCTCTGTATTCATTATTTAATTGGAGACTCTTCATTGTTTGACCTTTCTATTCATGACAGTTGACATTAACGTAACATGCATTTGTTGTTTGATGTTTGGCTTTTCATTATTAGATATGGTTCAGTAGTGCATCACTCTTCTCTCTACTTCCTCAACTCTCTGGTGTCTGCCCTCTGATCAGCTCATATCAGGAAAGACATGTGGACTCACACCTTTGATAGTGTGTAATTAGATGACAACACTTCTTGAAATCAGGAGGCTTCAGTTCAGTTCACATTTATCCTTTAAAAAAATCCAACTAAGAGATATTATATTCAGCTTTCAGTCATTTATTGTAGTATTTTAAAGGAACATTTTACTAATTTTCCTACAGTGTCCTTCTCCCTCTCTCTGCTGTCTGCTGTTCACCCCATAATGTAAAACATGTCACCGCTAAACTTGTAGGGATCTTTCATCAGCTTTGTTTACAATTGTTTATATTTTGAGATGTTTTTTAAATCAAATATACCTGATGGTTCATCACCATACAGAAACAATAAATCTCCAAACTCCCTGGTTCAAAGGTTTTGTTCCCCTCTCAGCTACTGGATGACCAAATTAAGAAGGAAGATTATAAAACACACATTAATATACATTAAAAAAAAACACTACTGACAACTTACTGTTTATAAAAAAAATGTATATTGATGCATGAAATGTTCAACAAAGCTTTTAAAAATACAAAAAAAATATTAAATTCATCCATTTACAAATAAAATATCTATCAATACATTCATTAAAGGACAGGAAAACTTGTACAGCATGTGTAACAGGATGTTGTTTGATAGCAGATCATCACATATAATCAATAAAGCTGTTTAATCAAACACTGAAAAAGAGGCTGACTGACTAAAGCTGCACTACTGTACTAACTGTACAAAATATTGACTACAAAACTGCAAATAAACTACACAAGGATGTAGTTCTTCATGTTTTCATCCATTCCTTTGGTTTTGTTGATACAGATCTCTCTACAGACCTGGAAGAAAACCAAAAGAAAAAGAGGTACAGTGTTATATAGAGGACATTTTACTCCCATTTATAACAATTTACATAACTGCAGGTGTTGTGGAGATGCACTGCATAACGATGTTGCAGCTGCTAATTACATACCATAGTTGTATCATGAGAGTAAATAAAAAACATAGTTACCATAGTTGTTGTTCATTTGTTTTCATGTATGACAAAACTCAAAATCAGTACTGTAAGCAGTCTACTAGGAATGATTCTGTCCTGAGCTTTTTGTATAAATACAGTATTTGTATGTTTGACTACAAGTTATTATGGCAAAGAATTGAATATTGGTTGATGAATAAGCTATTAAACTACATAGTTTATCATGACATCATATTGTTTTTAAGATCTTTAATAAGGAGGGTCAGCCTGTCAACCTGCCAGTATGAGCCTGTGAGCTTCAGCTTAGAGTGAAGAAAACCTTTAGTCTCAAACAAATTGTCACAATTGTCACTGCAAAAAGTCAATCAAAAGTCACATGTATAAAAACAGCCAATTGAGAGGTGTAGCTGAGTTGTAACTTTCTGGCTCTTGCAGCAAAATACTTTGACTTTTTATTTATTAATAAAAGGCCACATTGAGTTTTCCATTACCATCTATTGTTTGACTAAAAATAACCTTTTTGTGCCTTTCGTGATAACATAGTTTCACAATTTACACATTTTACACAAAAACAAGCATTTAAATGAATAAAATCAATTTCAGATGTCATTGAGCGCTAGCATAAACATATACAGATTTGTCTACACATTCATAAATCTTGATACTCTTTCAAATATGAAAACACATTTTCAATTTGCTGCATTTACAAATATCTGCATTTAGAAATTATTTTACACATTCTGAGAGAAGAGAGTTTTATTCCAACCTGATAAAGCCTGAATCTGTGAAAAGGATATTTGTTGTTACATGATTTTGTTTTGTAAATTGTTTTCTCTTAAATGATGTAATATTGTATTTCAGACTGCTCCATGTTAAGATGGATACTGTACCATTTTCAGTGTCTCCAGAGCCTTTGATTGATTCATAGACAGAAGCATCACCTGTGAGCAAAAAATAAAAATCAAGCTGACGTCAAATTAATCATATTAATAGCATGATACCAATCAACAATCAATTAACAAAAACCCTCAGGGTTATTTATTCATTTGATTTTAAAATGGTGTATATAAGTGCAAATAGAGGGAATATGAAATGTTTTAGAGCCTTTACTGTATTTGTAGACTGTAATAGAAATGTTAGAGTTAGAGTTAATAAAAAATGACAAAAATAATCAGGATTAGTTTGAAGACTGACCATGGAGAAGAGAGGAGTATACACTCTGTTGAGTTTCATTCAGGTTGACCATGTGATTTGCAGCAGAGTCCTGATTGGTGCTGTCAGGCTGGATCGGCCTAAAACATTTAGCAAATACAATGAATTTAATAAGATACATTGAAGGTACTGCTGTTATGTTCAAAATGAGAGAAGAGAGTTTTGTACCAACCTGATAAGTCGTGAATCTGTGAAAAAGATATTTGTTGTTACATGATTTTGTTTTGCAAATTGTTTTTCCTTAAATGATGTAATATTTCATTTCAGACTGCTCCATGTTAAGGTGGATACCGTACCATTCTCATAGTCTTTAGAACCTCTGATTGATTCATAGACAGAAGCATCACCTGTGAGCAAAAAATGAAAATCAAACTATTTTAATTTCATGATACCAATCAAATATCACCTTTTTAACAAAGGTCCTCAGGTTTTCTCAAAAATGTGATTTTAACAGTGTGGATAAATGCAACAACAGGAAATAGGATTGTAGCTTTTGGTTAATATTCCTTAAAATCAGATGGCTAGAGTCTAGAAAAAGAGTAATAGAAATGTTAGAGTTAACAAAAACTGACAAAAAATAATCAGGATTAGTTTGAAGACTGACCATGGAGAAGAGAGGAGTATACACTATGTTGAGTTTCATTCAGGTTGACCATGTGATGTCCAGCAGAGTCCTGATTGGTGCTGTCAGACTGGATCGGCCTAAAACATTTAGTAAATACAATGAATTTAATAAGACACATTGAAGGTACTGCTGTTATGTTCAAAATGAGAGAAGAGAGTTTTGTACCAACCTGATAAAGTGTGAATCTGTGAAAAAGATATTTGCTGTTATATAATTTTGCTTTATAGATTATTTTTCTGCTATTTCACATCATGACATCAGAAAACATCTTTGAAATTTGAATAAATAAAAGCATAAAACATTTTAACATCAGAAGGAAAAAGTCTCACCTTTGGATCGTCTGTAGCGACACAACAAGAGCAGAAGAATAATAAGAATAATTCCACAAAGCAGCCCAACAATTAATGGAATAAGAGATGAAGAGCTTTCAGGCCTGGACACTGCTAAAAATAGATAATAAATGATATTTGTCATTCATTTACATTTGTAAGACAAGTTAAGCCAATATGTGCAGTCAGTTGATAAAATAAATATTAGACAATATTTATTAATTTATCTCATAGAATCAGTTTAGCAGAGTAAAGACCAAACATTTCAGGCTTATTACAGACGTGTCTTACTAACAGGTACAGGGGATGACTATTGACACAAAAACACCTCTGACTGAGCATGTTAATTTTATCATAAATTATCATTAAGAATAAAGAAAGGTCTTGCTGCACACCAAAAAGGCTGTGAACCAAACATCTTGGATCTGTAATATATTAATTTTCAAATTAAATTAATACGAAGAAGCTTTAATTTGGTCCACAGATGAGTTTTTGGTTTGAAGCAAGGTTTTTATTTTGCATTACCTTTGTTTGACAAAGAACAAATTGTGATGTTGTGCAGAGGACATCTGATTTTCTAATTGACTAGATGTTATTTCTTTACGATAATCTCACTGAATAATAATTTAATGAGATTTTAGTTCTTTGTTAAAGAAACAATAATATAACATAATTTTTCTATGAAAAGGTTAGACATATTACTTGTTTGTCTACACAGGAAGTGTAGTTTGTGACACCATGTTGAAAATAATTTAAATACAAGATGAAAATAAAATAAAATGTGATGTAAACATACTCTGTATAGTGATGTTGACTGCATTGCTGAACTCTCCTGATCCAGACTCACACCAGTACACTGCATCACTCTGCTGTGAACTGTAGATGTTGCATGTGGATCCAGTCATTGACCTCCAGTTAGAACAGTATGACCAGTAGTGGTTCTCAGGAAACCTCCTCACTCTCCACTCAGTAGAGTTTCCTTCACAGCTCAGTGAGACAGAGTCATAGATGAAGTGCTGCACTCTGTCAGGACTCACTTTGAGAGTCACTGCTGAATGAACATCTGAAAAACAACATGTAATGAGGGACAAACCAAGCACAGACAAACAATCTATTTTACCTGCCACATTGCAAACATACAAAGATGTGTTTTTCATTCTAAATTATGTTTTCTCAGGTTTCCAGCTGTTTCTGTACTTTGTCCATTTACCTGCTTTGTTGCCTGATGACTTTTCTGGGGTTTTTTTTATTACTAGATTTTGACTGTTTTGTATGTCTATATGTTGCATGATCACTAGATAAAGTCTCATTCAACCAACCTGTCCAGCCTGCTGTGTAAGTAAAAGTAATGAGTATTGGCTGTAAGATGAGCTCAGGTATCCAAAGTAAAAGTATTCATTGCAAAGAGGAGAAGTACGGAAGCCCTGAAAGGCAAGCGAGAATTTTTTTTTTCCTGAAGATCCAATTTCTAAGTCCTGACCTAAATTCTTTCATCTCTTGTGTTTATGAGTTGAGAATAAATGAAAAAAAGGTTTTCCCATTTCTAAGTTCCATTTTATTTAAAAAAAAAAAAATCATCTACGAACAGGTGAATTTTTTTTTCCATCTGTGAAACAGTTGACAAAAATGTTTTCTCGTGTAAAGTAGGAGGTGAAAAAATATTTTTTTTCTGTCAGGATTTTTTAAGTGTTTTTTTTTTTTTTTTTTTTGTAATATTCATTACAGCCACAAGAGGACTTTAAAAAAAGTTTCTCACATGTGTAAAGTAGGAGGTGAAAAAATATTAGAAGAAAAAATAGAAAAATGATCCTGGCAAAACTTTTTTTTCTCATCTGTTTAATGGATGAATTTTTTTGTCAACTGTTTCACAGATGAAAAAACCTTTTTTCACTTATTCTCAACTCATAAACATAAGAGATAAAAGAATTTAGGTCAGGACATAGAAATTGGATCTTCAGAAAAAAAAATTCTCGCTTGCCTTTCAGGGCTTCCATAGAGAAGAGTTTGGTTTCAATGACAAATAAAATCATAATATTTCAGTTTTTGCTTTCAGATCAATTGTAGATGTAAAGAAGGAAATCCAGTCCAGTCCAGTATGTAGAATAATTCAATATCAACATTGTGTTTGGTGAGTGTGATGAAAAACTAAAATCTTGACTTGATGGAGAAAGGTCATAGGTTCACCACAATCAATACCCAGATAATGACATCACAACTGCAGAAGGACACAAAAACAAACAAGCAAACTCACCTCCAGACCAAACAAACACAGGTTTGCTGTATTTAGTGTAAAACACTGGGTCTCCTCTTCCAGCTCTACACACATATCCTGCTGTGTGTGTCGACCCATGAATGATGTAGGAATCCTGTTCAGTCCCATTGGTGCTACCAGGTAGCAGCTCATAGCTGTAGGAGTTGTGTGATAGTTTGGGAACAGTCTTATACCAGTAGAACCTCCATCCTGCAGATGGATGTTCAACCTCACAGCTCAGAGTTACTGAGTCTCCAGGACTCAGCCATGATGGAGACACAGTGAGGACAGACTCTGGTGCATCTGTTGGAAAGTGATTTTATCAGAATGAAAACATGTTATGATGTAGACTTTAGTCTCTAGACATATAAATATTACAGTTATCATTTTATCTAATTTAGAATTACATTTTATCTTAATATATGTTATATCTAAATATGTGATATATACTTCTGGTCTTCAACTGGTTAGTGTCCTACATACTATTCTCTCACCACACATACATTAACATACAATAAACAGTATGTATAAAATGTATAATGTATAAAATGTAAATGTATAAAATTTCAGCTTAAAATGTAACTTTGACTCATCATTCATTTACATTTGTATTTTTATATGAAATTATGAAATTTTATGTTTAATTATTGAATGTCCTTATGTGCACTAAAAAACAAGATCTGTTGCACAATCCAAAATGTGAAATCAGCTGAAATTAGACCTGCACATTTATAATTCTGTGAAGTATTTGACCACATTTCTTTCTAAGACAGCAACACAGTTTAGAAGAAAGAAAATGTATGAATTGTTTTAATCCTACTCACCCTGAACTGACATCCAACTCTGTACTGATTCTTTTCTTGAGTGTTTACACTTGTAGAAACCTTCGTCTGACTTTGACACTGCAGAGATATTCAGCTCCCCTCTGGTATCATTTTGGATCAGTTTGTCATTTTGATAGAAAAACACGTTGGAAAGTAATTCTCCACTCTTCAGTTTGCAGCCAAGAGAAACAGAAGCTCCCTCAGTCACAGGATGCACAGGGCTCACCAGGATAATATCTGCTTCTGTAAAACAGTCAAAGAATATGAAGTTTCAGTCAGAGACCAGCTGCTGACCTTTAGAACAAGGTGACATAAAACCATGAGAATAGATCACACATATGCCTTTATTTTCCTCCAACTAATTTATCTCACAGAATCAGTGTAGCTGAGCAAAGACTCAACATTTCAGCTTTATTACATACATGTCTTGTAACTGTAAATATATTAGCTATGGCTAGTTATCTCTAGAGCTAACAGATATACATGAAAGAAACAGTGGATGGCTACTGACACAAAAACACCTCTGACTGAATCAGCATGTTAATTTCATCATCAAGAATAAAGAAAGGTCTTGCTGCACATCAAAAACAGTTGTGAACCAAACATCTTGGATCTGTAAAATATTAATTTTCAGTCATTTAAATAAATATGAAGAAGCTTTAATTTGGTCCATGGATGAGTTTTTGGTTTGAAGGAAACCCTTTCATAATTTATTTATCTTTTGTATTACCTGTGTTTGACAAGAACACGACAAAATTATGATGATGTGCAGAGGACGTCTGATTTTCTAATTACTTGGATGATCTTTCTTCATGATTATCTTAATTAAATACAGTATGAAGTGTAGTTAGTGACATCATGTTGAAAATAATTGAAATACAAGATGAAAATAAAATAAAATGTGATGTAAACATACTCTGTTTAGTGATGTTGACTGCATTGCTGAACTCTCCTGATCCAGACTCACACCAGTACACTGCATCACTCTGCTGATAACTGTTGATGTTGCATGTGGACCCAGTCATTGACCTCCAGTTAGAACAGTAGTAGTTCTCAGGACACCTCCTCACTCTCCACTCAGTAGAGTTTCCTTCACAGCTCAGTGAGACAGAGTCAGAGATGAAGTGCTGCACTCTGTCAGGACTCACTTTGAGAGTCACTGCTGAATGAACATCTGAAAAACAACATGTAATGAGGGACAAACTAAGTACAGAGATATTAAAATTAAAAAAGATCACAATGTAAATAATTCTCTTTTTTGTATTTTTACTATTTCTTATTGAGAATAACATAAAGTGTGTAAAAGGTGCAGTGTTTTGGTGAAACTGTGAGTGTTAAGAACATACAGAGCATATGGACTGACAGTGGAGACGTGAAGTGTGCTGCAGAGTGGTTTGAGCTGTTTTATGGATGTTTTGATTATTTTTCTATCTTGAAAACTTGCTACCAAGATAACTACAGCAACTGTTCACTGTGAAGCTGTAAACAACCTACGTTTACCTGCCACCTTTCAAACATACAGAGGATGTGTTTTTCATACTAAATGATGTTTCATTGTCTCTATATAAAGTACTAGTCAAAAGTGTGGACACACCTTCTCTTTCCCTTGAATGAGAAAGTGTGTGTAAACTTTTGACTGCTACTGTATAGTCAGTGTTTTTCTCTCATCTGTCTGAGTTTCTGTACTTTGTCCATTTACCTGCTTTGTTGCCTGCTGACTTTTCTGGTTTTTCATTACTAGATGTTGACTGTTTTGTACATCTATATGTTGTCTGACCACTAAATAAAGTCTCATTTAACCAACCTGTCCAGCCACCTGTGTCACTAAAAGTAATGAGTATTGGCTGTAAGATGAGCTCAGGTATCCAAAGTAAAAAAAAAGTCATTACAAAGAAGAAAAGAGTTTTGTTTCAATGACAAATAAAATCCTAATATCTCAGTTTTTGCTTTCAGATCAACTGAAGATGTAAAGAAGGAAATCCAGTCCAGTCCAGTATGTAGAATAATTCAATATCAACATTGTGTTTGGTGAGTGCATTGAAAATCTAAAATCATGACTTGATGGAGAAAGGTCAAAGGTTCACCACAATCAATACCCAGATAATGACATCACAACTGCTTATTGACAGAAAGAGACAAAAACAAACAAGCAAACTCACCTCCAGTCCAAACAAACTCAGGTTTGCTGTATTGAGTGTAAAACACTGGGTCTCCTCTTCCAGCTCTACACACATATCCTGCTGTGTGTGTCGACCCATGAATGATGTAGGAATCCTGTTCAGTCCCATTGGTGCTACCAGGTAGCAGCTCATAGTTGTAGGAGTTGTGTGATAGTTTGGGAACAGTCTTATACCAGTAGAACCTCCATCCTGCAGATGGATGTTCAACCTCACAGCTCAGAGTTACTGAGTCTCCAGGACTCAGCCATGATGGAGACACAGTGATGACAGACTCTGGTGCATCTGTTGGAAAGTGATTTTATCAGAATGAAAACATGATGAAAACTTTAGTCTCTAAACATATAAATAAATCTTATCTAATACAGTTATCATTTTATCTAATATAGAATTTTATCATATTATATGTCTAAATGTGTCATATATTGATATACTATCTAAATATATGTTAACAAAATGTATTTAATCATAATGTTAATATTTCAGTGTAAATTAAATATGATCAGACTTACTGTCAGATACTGTCAATGTGATGTAATCACTCCACTCTGTTGAAGTGTATTGTGCATTTTTCATTCTGCCTTTACACCTGTAGTTTCCACTGTGGTATGAGGAAGCATAGCTAATCCTGTATTCATTTCTATTTGGATATGTGTGAGGGGGTGTTTCCCATTCATACTCCCACTCTGTGTCTCCTCCGTCCTTGATATCACATCTGAGAGTGATCGACTCTCCTCTGTATATCTTGGGCCAGTTGGGTTGAAGGGTCACAACTGCTCTGTTTGAGACTGTTTGTGTTCAAGAATCACCAACAAAGATACAAAAATGACAAAAGGTTAAATTGTTATCAAACAAAATGATTGTTATCTTTGATATCAGTGAGTATTCATAAACACACATTAGATGTTTCTACATTTTGTTTTCAAACAAAACTTAATCAAACTCACCAATTTTGTTGATCTTGATTGAATCACTGTAGTCTGTGTAGTAAACTGGGTCTCCTCTTCCTCCTCTGCACCAGTAGTCTCCTCCCTGTGAGACACTGATCTGTCCAGTTGATTGGAAAACAGCATCTTGTGTGTTCAGGGGTTCAGAGGTTTTCTCATCTTTGTACCAGTAATATTTCCAACCAGATGATGATGATGGATCCACAGAGCAGGTCAGGGTCACACTGCCATCTACTGGAATGTCTCTGTTGTCAGCACTCAGTTTGGCCTTTGGTCTGTTTGCTGTTCAGTTTAGAACAAAGACATTAAAAAGGTCATTATTGTCTCTGTAATTTAGTCTACTTTAAGATAGAAAAATAATGGTGAAAATAAGAACATACTAAATTTCACTCAATCTTGGTGGGAGTCTCAAGCCCACAGAAAATATTTATTCAATCACAGTGATCTGCACCATGAGTCATTCTTTTATATTTTCTTTAATCTGTCAATAATTAACCCATTAAGTATACTTCAAATGCTACAAAGCACTGAATGATGACTTGTCTTCAAAAACAAACACAATTCTTTACTGATCAGTCCTGAGAGGTTGAATAATTCTTGAGGAAAGAAATGTTTTCTATTGAATTATTTAAACACTGAAAGGTGGAAACTCAAAAACAGATGAAACAGTCCAACTTACATGACACTGTTCACCCATACAGTAGTACTTTTGTTTTGTAAAAAGTAGCAGTGAAACTCCAGTATTCACTGTGTTCTGGAGGTTTTTCTTTGGTTGTTTTCCATTCATACTCCCACTCAGTGTCTCCACCATCCTCTATCTCACATCTTAGAGTGATCGAATTACCACTGAATATCTGAGACCAGTTGGGTTACAACAGTCTTGTTAGAAACTGTACCCACCAAATATACACAGTTTGGATAAAAACAGAAATCTATACTGGTGTGACTGTCCTTTCTGCTGTCACTGTGACCTTGAGATTACTTGATGTTCACATTAGAACAAATAAACAAAACAAGTAAATGGTTGGAATGAGATTTGCCTGAAGAAAATATTTTTAATTCATTATATTCTTAATAACAGAAGAGTACAAGTAATTGTCATATCCTCCACTTCTGTCTCCTCCACCTAGCCACATGTGTGTGTCTCCCTTCCTTGTCTGTGCTTAATTACAGGAGTGGAGACAGGTGTGCAAGAGTCTAGCAAATAGCTGTCGTCCATCTGTAGTCCTGCATAAATATCTGGTTTAACCTCCAACTGACCATCAGATCATAGACTCTGTTAACCACAGTCAGTTGTGTTTCTTGCCTCTAAGCCTTAAAATGGTTCAGTTGCTAACACCTGTTTTCTCTGTGTCTATCGTTTTGTCTTCACCTGACTCCTGCCCCTTTCTCCAGCCTTCCTGCGTCATCTGCCTGACAGATCCCCCAACCTGACTCCCCTCTGCATTCCCTCTGCCCAGCTTCACGCCCAGCCCAATCCCCAGGTTCCCTAGCTACCACTTTGCAATAAATTATCCTCCAACACTACTCACTGCTTCCTGCCTCAGTGTCCTGCACTTAGGTTCACTAGCCTGGCCCAAACAACACTAGAGTGAATTCTTGAAATATTCCCTTTTTAGTTTCTTTTTTTATTTCCAAATGTAACACTTTTTAATTGTTTTTATACGTCTTTTATACAAGTAAACTTGCCTTGCATTGCCTTACATTCTTGAAATAGCTCAAAATCCTGAATGGCTGCCTCCAGGCCAACATGTAACACTATTAAACTAACAGATCAATCTTAGAAATAAAATAAATTATCAGAAATTAAATTAAATGAATACACTGAGTTATTAGGCAGCTGAGTAAGTGATATCAGATCAACAACAACAAATGAAAACAATATAAAACATAACATGTTCATTATGGATGAAAGATGTCCAACTTACATGATACTGTCAATGTGATGACATTACTCCACTTTGTCAAGGTATATGAGTCCCTCCATCCTCTGCACTTGTATTGTCCACTGTGGGACTCAGAAGCACTGATGATCTTGTGTTCACTGAGTGTTGGAGATGTGTTTAAGTTGGCTGGTATCCACTGATACGTCCACTTAGTGTCTCCACTTCCCTGGATCTCACATCTGACAGTGACTGTCTCACCCCAGTATATCAGAGGCCAGTTGGGTTGCAGGATCACAGTGGCCTTATTTGGAACTGTGAAAATGAAGAAAAACATTTTACAACAAGTTGATTTTTGTAGCCCAGTTTAACAAACAATGCAAACACAAGTCAACATCCATAATAACAAAAGCAGTTAAAAAACAGAAATATGAAAACATATCAAGCAACATGTTTGAAAAGGAGAATTAAAGCAAAAAAAAAAAAAAAAAATCATCAAGAAGAAAAGTGACATGTAAACATTTGTGGCAGCAATTTAAATTGAGACATAAAACCTTTGTTGATCAGATGATTTGCCAAAATGGATTCATCTAAATATTCATAAAAGAATAACACAGACATTGTATACATTGTAAAACATAATTAAAAACAATATAAAGACAATCATTCATACAAAATATACACATGAGGATTAAGGACAGTCTGTAAATACTGTAAAAGGAAGAATGTTTTCAAACCAGAATATTAGATGTTGAGTTGTAATGATTTGTTTTCATCATCATCATATTAAGAGCTGCTGACCCACTGTATATACAAAGATATTCATTTAATAACTGTGATCTTTAAATTGGTTCATAATCATTGAACAGGACACTGAATGATGACTTGTCTTCAAAAACAAACACAATTCTTTACTGATCAGTCCTGAGAGGTTGAATAATGCTGGAGGAAAGAAATGTTTTCTATTGAATTACTGATAGAGAATTAAGAATTACTAATGAGGATACAAGAATGAAAAAAGTTTAAATCAATAACAGTCATAATGCTTTTTAGCCAAAATCTCGATCACTTATCATAATTACACAATGGAGATTTTTGTCTTCATTGTGTTTTACAAATCTCATTGTCAAACTCACCATATTTGTTGATCCTGATTGAACGACTGTACTCTGTGTAGTAAACTGTGTCTCCTCTTCCTCCTCTGCACCAGTAGTCTCCTCCCTGCGAGACACTGATTTGTCCAGTTGGTTGGAAAACAGCATCTTGTGTGTTCAGGGGTTCAGAGGTTTTCTCATCTTTGTACCAGTAATATTTCCAACCAGATGATGATGATGGATCCACAGAGCAGGTCAGGGTCACACTGCCCCCTACTGGAATGACTCTGTTGTCAGCACTCAGTTTGGCCTTTGGTCTGTTTGCTGTTCAGTTTAGAACAAAGACATTAAAAGGTAAATATTGTTTCTGTTAATTTGGTTTAAATTAAGACATATAAAAATATATCCATCAAATAACTGTGATCTTTCATCAGTTAATAATTAATAATTTAAGTATATTTCAAATGCTACAGGACATTGAATGACAATTCTTTACTGATCAGTCCTGAGAGGTTGAATAATTCTTGAGGAAAGAAATGTTTTTTATTGAATTATTCACAAACTGATAAGTCAAAACTCAACAACAGATGAAACAGTCCAACTTACATGACACTGTTAACCTGATGGGATCACTTCATTCTGTTGAGGACTAAAGGTCTATTTTCTCTTCACTCATATAGTAGTACTTCTCTATTGTAAAAAGTAGCAGTGAAACTCCAGTATTCACTGTGTTTTGGAGGTTCTTCTTTGGTTGTTTTTCATTCATACTCCCACTCAGTGTCTCCACCATCCTCTATCTCACATCTTAGAGTGATCGACTTGTTAGAAACTGTTCCCACCAAATATACACAGTTTGGATAAAAACAGAAATCTATACTGGTGTGACTGTCCTTTCTGCTGTCACTGTGACCTTGAGATTACTTGATGTTCACATTAGAACAAATAAATAAAACAAGTAAATGGTTGGAATGAGATTTGCCTGAAGAAAATGTTCTTATTTCATTATATTGTTAAGAATACAAAAGAGTACAAGTACTAGAGTGAAATCACTCTCGAAATAGCTCAAAAGCCTGAATGGCTGCTTCCAGACCAACATGTAACACTATTAAACTAACAGATCAATCTTAGAAATAAAACAAATAATCAGAAATAAAATAAATTAGATTAAATAAATATAATGAATTATTAGACAGCTGAGTAAGTGATATCAGATCGACATCAGATGAAAACAATATAAAACATAACATGTTCATTATGGATGAAAGATGTCCAACTTACATGATACTGTCAATGTGATGACATCACTCCACTTTGTCCAGGAATATGAGTCCTTCCTTCCTCTACACTTGTATTCTCCTCTGTGGGACTCAGTAGCACTGATGATCTTGTGTTCACTGAGTGTTGGAGATGTGTTTAAGTTGTCTGGTGTCCATTCATACGTCCACTTAGTGTCTCCACCTCCCTGGATCTCACATCTGACAGTGACTGTCTCACCCCAGTATATCAGAGGCCAGTTGGGTTGCAGGGTCACAGTGGCCTTATTTGGAACTGTTCACATGAAAAATATCTAATTAGGATACAAATAGAAATGTAAAATGAAGAAAACTGTTTTAGTTTTTAGCACTAATTTTGATTCTAATCATGATTATTGTTCCTCAGTGACTAGTTGATTTTTGTAGCAGTTTAACAAACAATGCAAACACAAGTCAACTCAAATAACGAAAGCAGTTAAAAAAAAAAAAAAAAACATATCAAGCAACGTGTTTGTCAAAGAAGAATTAAAGCAATAAAATCATCAGGAAGAAAAGTGACATGTAAACATTAGTGGCAGCAATTTATATTGAGACACAAAACCTTTGTGATGATTCTTTTCAAAAATGGATTCTTTTAGATTCACACACACACACACACACACACACACACACACACACACACACACACACACAAGACAATCATTCATACAAAATATACAAATGAGGATTAAGGACAAAGTCTTTGAGGCAGCCAGTGGAGAGAAACTCTTATCTGACAACACTGACTCTCAACCTTTGAGATCTATTTTATAAAACATCTGAAAGCCACTGCAGCCATATAACATCTGGACTGAAACAGGACAGCAGCTTCTCTGCAAACGTAGAGCTGAATGATGTTCAAAGATTCAAAGATCCAAGAAAAGTCTCCAGTTATAGATTTTATAGATAAAACTGAGTGATGTTATAGAAACATCTTCTACTCTTGTTTTGCATCTTTACACAACCTGAGGAGGGTTGTGATGATTTGTTTTCATCAGAGAGATATAATATAAGCAAAACTATGTTAGCCTGATGATTTTTGCTACTGGGAAAAGGAGACGTGATTTACAATAAAAGTATATTGTCCTATGTCTGCATTTTTGTATATTGTCCATTAAAGTCTTTGTTCATCACCTTTGATCCAGAATCATCTCCTACTAATCAGTAAGTTTCATAATATCAGTTTGAATTTGTTACATGATGTTAAATGTTCATATACTGTATATCACTGTTGGGCCTCATTACCTCCTGATGAGGGTTTTAAAAGTAGAGCCGAATGCCTCTGTCCTTTTCTGGAGTAACTCTACCCTTAAAAAACATTTATTATGTTTACATAATAAATCAGTATAACAACTATACAAAGGGGGTTTTGACAAGGTCTCAGTGGAGCCAGTGGAGCAAATATGACAAAAGTGAATTTCACTCTTTTAGGTCTAAAAAATCAACGAAAGGGTCCAACACATGTTCTGTTTTCTCCATCATCACTTAAAGAAAGAACTACTGGTCTTTATTCATTCATTCACATTCTTTAAATTCTGATGCCACAGATGTTCTCCTTCACACTTCAGGAACTGTTTACAGATTTTAAAGAATTCATGTTGTTTTATTAAAAACCAAATGACTTAACTCACCATTTTGCTGAATAGTGACTTTATCGCTGTCCTCTGTGAAGAAGACTGGGTCTCCTCTTCCTCCTCTGCAGTAGTAGATGCCTCCTTCATAAACTCTATTTGGGTTAAAATTTCCTATAAATTGACCTCTAGAAGAGTCTGAGGTTTGTCTGAACCAGTCGTATTTCCAGTCAGCAGAATCCTCCACAGAGCAGGTCAGTGTCACTCTGCCCCCTACTGGTATGATGGTTTTGTCTGCTGTCAGTGTGGGCTTGGGTTTATTTTCTGTGACCAAAAACAAACAAACAAACAAACAAATATCAGAGGCCAGTTGGGTTGCAGGGTCACAACAGCCTTGTTGCAAACTGTTCAAACCAAAAATACAAAATCTGACACAACTAGAAATATAAAATTGAGAGAGAAAAATAAAAAATACAAAGGCAACATCAAAAACATAAAAAAACAAATAAAAATGAAGCAGTCTGAAAAGATAAACAGGTCTTACTGAGGACAACAGTCCTCCAGAACACCTGAACCTAAACTTTTACAGGATGCATTTATCTCACAGTGCAGAGAGACTTGACTGTTCAACATCAGTCATTTTAGGGAACAGTTTAATAATCACATGTAGTTGCATCTTTGTTGTCTAGGTTACCAAGTAAGCAGATTACTGCAAAATTTTTAAAGTATATTAAATTATTTTCTATGACCAAGAATGAGAAGCTTTTATTCAGCATTAAGATTTAAAGAATATATGATAAAAACAGATGTTGTTGAAATTTAGTGTGAATAGATTTTATTTGCATTTCAGGACAGTTTGTTCACAGCCATATTTCTGATAAACATTCACCTGAAGAAAAGATTTGTACCAGGGGGGAAAGTTTGTCAAGTAATAAAGTGAGGATCACAGTACTGTCAGCAAATGTAATGATGTGTCTGTTCTCATGCTGAGAAAGGACTCACCACTCGGGGGAGCCACTGGAGTAAAGAATCTTACCTGCCATCACTGACTCTGATCATTTTAAAATATACTCAATAAAATCATCTAAAAGCCACCTCACCTATTTAAAATCTAATTCCCTTAGAGAAACTCTGATCATCAGTTAAGTCATTTAGTTAATACCATCATATGAAAGTTGCAAAGAGAGCATGTGACATATGACTGTCCTTGGTCAATGACTGATTTGGTCATCAAGAGTTGCTGCAGAACCAACTAATGAGGTACAGTTGATGTTTAATTAGTGCATTGTTTGTTGTTTGCTTCTTATCTTTAGTTGTTTTTTTTGATTAACAGCAGAATAGTGTGGTGATCATGTGGTGACATTTTTCCTGAAAAGTTTTAGAGCTAGTTGGTGATACAGGTGCAAAGCCTCTGTTGTTCTGTTGTTAAGTTCAAAATATGATTCACTGTCATTTATGATTCACTGTTGGAAGACAACTGATATTTTATGTTCTTTTCCATGTGAATCATTATAATTCAAAAGTAGACTGTATGCTGTCTCCTCTTAAGTTATTCTGTTCTCAGAAAGAAAGAAACAGAATTTGAGACTTTAGCTGCTCATATGAAGCTACGTTATTATAGGAAGGTGAAAATATTTATTCTTACCTTATGTAACTAGATTGACACATAAAAAATATCATTTTGAATATGATATGAACATATTTGACTTACCTGATACTGTCAGTGTGACGGCATCACTCCACTCTGTCAAAACAAAATCCTTTCTACCAATACACTTGAAGTCTGCACTAGTGGATATAGAAGAAGTGTTGACTGTGAATTCTTTATCTTTCCGAGATGCGACCATATTGTTTCCGCTCCATTCATATCTCCATTGAGTATCTGCATCTCCATGGATGTCACATCTGACAGTGATTGTCTCACCACTGTATATCTGAGACCAGTTGGGTTGCAGAGTCACAACAGCCCTCCTATAAGAAACTGTTCATACAAAAAAGTAAAGTAGCATGAAAAAGCAGTATAGTAGTAGTAAAAGACCTTTGCAATGTCAGATAACCTTGTCCTTCAATTTGAGCATTATGTGTTAAAAAGGCTATACAGTATATCACACAGTTCTTTCAATATTGACATAAACCAACTTAAATTAAAGCTGAGAATTGGCACTTTGACGTAGTATCAATTATTTTATTTCAAATTGAACATGCTGAAGCACAGGGACTGAAGCACAACAATGTCAAAATTCTTACTATCTGGACTGTATATTTGCAAATATAACTTGTTTTTTTTTTATTTGCAACCACCAGGAGCAGGAAACAACATCTGTTAAATAGCAGGTGTGTCTTCTGATTGCTCAGGTACATGAATCAGGATGATTATGTCACAGACCTAAACTGTTAGTAAGATTAAACATCAACACATATCAAAACCAAGAAGCTGAGTATGTCATGCATTCACACTGACAAGAAGAACAACTGTGTATGCAAAAGCACTGATGAAAAAATGATGCTGTTTTTATGAGATACTAAAATTTTGAAAACCTTTCTTGTTGTAACAAATATTTATTCTCTTTATAACAAGACATTGTTTTTGTTCTGAAGAGGACACATCATTCACATTTCCAGGTTAATATTGTTATTCTGAATGAAACTGAGCATCAATAAGCATCTTCTACTTTTGTCTTGCATCCGAAAGCAACATAGAGAGGGTCCAACATATTGTTCTGTTTTCTCCATCATCACTTACAGTAACAACTGGTCTAAATTCATTCATTTATGTTTTTCTTTTTCTTACTGATGCCACAGTTGTTCTCCTTCACACTTCAGGAACTGTTTAAAGATTTTAAAGAATTCATGTTGTTTTATTCAAAAACAAATGACTTAACTCACCAGTTTGCTGAATAGTGACTTTGTTGCTGTCCTCTGTGGAGAAGACTGGGTCTCCTCTTCCTCCTCTGCAGTAGTAGATGCCTCCTTGATTAACTTTTAAATCTCTGTTTGTTTCAGATGTGAAGAGGTATCCTCTAGAAGAGTGTGAGGTTTGTCTGAACCAGTAGTAATTCCAGCCAGCAGAATCCTCCACAGAGCAGGTCAGTGTCACTCTGCCCCCTACTGGTATGATGGTTTTGTATGCAGTCAGTGTGGCCTTGGGTTTATTTTCTGTGACCAAAAACAAGCAAGCAAACAAACAAACAAACAAATATCAGAGGCCAGTTAGGTTGCAGGGTCGCAACAGCCTTGTTGGAAATGTTGAAACCAAAAATACAAAGTTTGACACAACTAAAATTTATAAAATTAAGAGGAAAAAAATAAAAGGCAACATCAAAAACATAAAAAAACAAACAAAAATGAAGCAGTCTGAAAAGATAAACAGGTCTTACTGAGGACAACAGTCCTCCAGAACACCTGAACCTAAACTTTTACAGGATGCATTTATCTCACAGTGCAGAGAGACTTGACTGTTCAACATCAGTCATTTTAGGGAACAGTTTAATAATCACATGTGGTTGCATCTTTGTTGTCTAGGTTACCACGCAGGTAGATTACTGGAAATTCTAAAAAATATATTAAACTAGAAAATTTCTGCAGCGGAAATTTTGAGAGTGACACGGGCCGGTGCCGGTGGGTCATGTGTGAGGAGCCCCAGCAGCTGATGGGGAACACTTATCAGGGAGGAGCTGATGGTATTTGTGTCATTGATGCTCTGTTATGATTTCAATGGTATGGCCGTTAATTATTAGTGCTGATCAATAATTAGTGGCTCGGGCACTATTGTTATTCGTCATGTTTCTTCCGCTTCTTATTATTCCTCTTCCGTACAAAATTTCGGCACGTAACTAGTCCCGCAGCTTTGAGAAAACCTATGCGAATTATACATCAAAACGTGCGGCTCGTTCGGGAATGGTGTGCTATGACTTTTGGTGAAGATGTTGAATTTTTTTTTTTTTTACGTCGCCTTTTTTACGTCGGGGTAAAAAAATGTCCACATTTTAGGGGCAATTTCAAGCTTCAACTACTTCGCCATACTTTGAGCTACAGACTTCATTCAAACTTTAAAATATTCACAAAGTTGTCAGCTATTGAACTTGTATTCAACTTTTTGATATCTTTTATACTTTTTGATCTGTGACTTTTAAAGTTTCATGTGCAATTTTAGATACATTTTGAGTTTAACATTAGTGTGTATTGCTGGAATGTTCAGAGCTAGAGTGTGTGACGTCATCACTTAGAGTGGAAGAGGCTGTTTAAATTTTTCTGAAAAATTTCTGGATAAATCGTCCTTTTCGCCACATATTTTGGTCTACACAAATAATTTTTTCCACAGTAGTAGGCGCACTTGTGCCCGAGTCACTATGCTCCATTGCTATTGCATAGCTATGGAGCGTAGTGACTCGTCAATAATTATATTTTCTATGAACAAGAATGAGAAGCTTTTAATCAGCATTGAGATTTAAAGTTTATATGATAAAAAACAAATGTTGAGATTTAGTGTGAATAGATTTTATTTGCATTCCAGGACAGTTTGTTCACAGCCATATTTCTGATAAACATTCACCTGAAGAAAAGATTTGTACCAGGGGGGGAAAGTTGGTCAAGTAATAAAGTGAGGATCACAGTACTGTCAGCAAATGTAATGATGTGTCTGTTCTCATGCTGAGAAAGGATTCACCACTCGGGGGAGCCACTGGAGTAAAGAATCTTACCTGCCATCACTGACTCTGATCATTTTAAAATATACTCAATAAAATCATCTAAAAGCCACCTCACCTATTTAAAATCTAATTCCCTTAGAGAAACTCTGATCATCAGTTATCAGTCATTTATTTAATAACATCATATGGAAGTTGCAAACAGATCATATGACATATGACTGTCCTTGGTCAATGACTGATTTGGGAAAAAAAGAGTTACTGCAGAACCAACTAATGAGGTACAGGTGATGTTTAATTAGTGCACAGTTTTTGGGGGTCTTTTGCTTCTTATTTTTAGTTGTTTATTTTCTCTGCACATTTCCATGTGAATCATTATAATTCAAAAGTAGACAGTATGCTGTCTCCTCTTAAGTTATTCTGTTCTCACAATAAAGAAACAGAATTTGAGACTTTAGCTGCTCATATGAAGCTATGTTATTATAGGAAGGTGAAAATATTTATTGTTACCTTATCTAGCTAGATTGACACATAAAAAATATCATTTTGAATATGATATGAACATATTTGACTTACCTGATACTGTCAGTGTGACGGCATCACTCCAGTCTGTCAGAACAGAATCCTTTCTACCCATACACTTGAAGTCTGCACTAGTGGATATAGAAGCAGTGTTGAATGGGAATTCTTTATCATTCCGAGATGCGACCATATTGTTTCCTTTCCATTCATATCTCCATTGAGTATCTGCATCTACCTGGATCTCACATTTGACAGTGATTGTCTCACCACTGTATATCTGAGGCCAGTTGGGTCCCAGAGTCACAACAGGCTTGGAAACTGCTCAAACCAAAAATACACAGTTAGACACAACTAGAAATATAAAATTAAGAGAGAAGAAAAAGAAAAATACAAGGCAACATCAAAAGCATTAAAAAACAGATAAAAATCAAGTAGTATGAAAGAATCGTCTTTCTCGTTATAACTCTCTAGGCAACAATGATTCCAAAGCAACTGGACTTAGATTTGTCTTATGAAGACGTTTCGCCTCTTATCCAAGCGGCTTCATCAGTTCCTAACGCATCGGCCTGACTAGTCCTCACTAGTCTGACTAGTCAGACTAGTGAGGACTAGTCAGGCCGATTTTGATGCCATCAAAGTCTTTGTTCATCACCTTTGTTCCTGGTTTCATCTCCTACTAATCAGTAAGTTTCATAATATCAGTTTGAATTTGTTACATGAAACTAAATGTTCATATACTGTATATCACTGTTGGCCCTCCTGGTATTTATTAGCTGTTGTTTCACATCATTACCTCCTGATGAGGGTTTTAAAGTAGAACCTAATGCCTCTGTCCTTTCTTGGAGTAACTCTGCCCTAGGAAACTGCTTATTATTGTTAAAAAATAAAACAATATAACAACGATACAAAGTCTCAGGGGAGCCAGTGGAGCAAATATGACCAAAGTGACTTTCACTCTTTTAAGTCTAAAAAATCTACTAGAGGGTCCAACACATGTTCTGTTTTCACCTAAAGAAAGAACTACTGGTCTTTATTCATTCATTCATCTTTTTGTCTTTTTTCTTACTGATGCCACAGTTGTTCTCTTTCAAACATCAGGAACTGTTTACAAATCTTAAAGAATACATGTTGTTTTATTCAAAAACAAATGACTTAACTCACCAGTTTGCTGAATAGTAACTTTCTCGCTGTCATCTGTGTAGAAGACTGGGTCTCCTCTTCCTCCTCTGCAGTAGTAGATGCCTCCTTGATTAACTTTTAAATCTCTGTTTGTTTCAGATCTGAAGAGGTATCCTCTAGAAGAGTGTGAGGTTTGTCTGAACCAGTCGTATTTCCAGTCAGCAGAATCCTCCACAGAGCAGGTCAGTGTCACACTGCCCCTTACTGGTATGACGGTTTTGTCTGCAGTCAGTGTGGCCTTGGGTTTATTTTCTGTGACCAAAAACAAACAAACAAACAATAAAACAAACAAATATCAGAGGCCAGTTGGGTTGCAGGGTCACAACAGTCTTGTTGGAAACTGTTCAAACCAAAAATACAAAGTTTGACACAACTAGAAATATAACATTGAGAGAGAAAAATAAAAAATACAAAGGCAACATCAAAAACATAAAAAACAAATAAAAATGAAGCAGTCTGAAAAGATAAACAGGTCTTACTGAGGACAACAGTCCTCCAGAACACCTGAACCTAAACTTTTACAGGATGCATTTATCTCACAGTGCAGAGAGACTTGACTGTTCAACATCAGTCATTTTGGGGAACAGTTTAATAATCCTGTGTAGTTGCATCTTTGTTGTCTAGGTTACCAAGCAGGCAGATTACAGGAATTAAAAAAATATATTAAATTCAATTTTCTATGACCAAGAATGAGAAACTTTTATTCAGCATTAAGATTTCAAGTTTATATAATAAAAAAAATGTTGTTGAACTTTGATGTGAATAGTTTATTTGCATTTCAGGACAGTTTGTTCACAGCCATATTTCTGATAAACATTCACCTGAAGAAAAGATTTGTACCAGGGGAGGAAAGTTGGTCAAGTAATAAAGTGAGGATCACAGTACTGTCAGCAAATGTAATGATGTGTCTGTTCTCATGCTGAGAAAGGACTCACCACTCGGGGGAGCCACTGGAGTAAAGAATCTTACCTGCCATCACTGACTCTGATCATTTTAAAATATACTCAATAAAATCATCTAAAAGCCACCTCACCTATTTAAAATCTAGACTGAAACAAGACAAAACTATTTCAACTGAAACATTGTGTTAAATGATATTCAGTGTCAAGGAAAAGTCCACAAATAATTCTGCATTAAGCAGTCATGTGTTTTCTAAATATTTATGAGTAAAACTGAGCAGCATGAGTGAAGAACCCTCAACTCCTTTATTGTGTCTGTAAACAAACTGAAGTGTCAAACAAATGTTGCATCATTACCATGATAAAGGACATTTTACATTTTCAAACTTCTGTGAGAGAGCTAAGAGGTACTGGACTAAATCATCCATTCATTATGGTTCTTGTTACCACATATGGTTCTCTTCCACACTTCACACACTGTTTAAGAATTTAATTTAAAGAATATAAAAGTTGTTTTATTCCTGAACAAATGACTTAACTCACCTGTTTCCTCAATGGTGACTTCATTACTTCCAGATGTGAAGACATCTGGTTCTGTTCTCCGTCCTCTGCAGGTGTAAATGCCTCCATGTGAGACACTGATACTGTTTGATTCACCAGCTCCTGTTGTCTGAAGGGGAGTTTTTTCAGAATCTGTTGAGGTCTGTCTGTACCACTCATATTTCCAGCCAGTAGAGTTCTCCACATTGCAGGTCAGTGTCACATTGTTCTGTCCTCTTATGATGTTGCTGTCTGCTGTCAGTGTAATGTTGCGTCTACGTGCTGTTAAGTTTAGAAAAATAATAAAACAAAGAAATTATTGTAATGAACATGTCGTCAAAAATGTATTTACATTTTTACAGAACACAAAGGAAACATTTGTCTCAAATGATGTATAATTCAATGTTCAAATGAATTTATCGTCTGTTTGAAAATGTTTATGTTCATAATTAAACTCCAACTTGTCTTTTTAAATGCTGCATATGTGTTTTCTTCACATGCTTGTGTGTTTTCTGCTACATTTACATGTGAATCTTAAGTTGCAATGCATTAAACTCTCTCAGCCTCCCGTACCCTTGTGACAAAATCTGCTTGATATTGAAGACTTTAGTAAACAGAAGTCAAACAATATGATGTCAGTTTCTCTCTTTTATTTAGTGACTGGTTAGATGAAGGCAGAAAAAAGATTCACTTGTTGTTCATCACTCACTTAGTTTTTTCAGAAGACAAAAAAAATCATTATTAGCTGAATAAATAAAGTGAAATGCAATTTAAAGCTCAGACAAGCAAAGTGGACATTTTAAGATAAGATTATTTTGTGAAGCTACTTACGTTCAAATTGCAGTTCTTTCTCTGTGGATTCTGCTCCTTCATCAAACTTACACTTATAACGACCACTGTCTACGCTCACTACGCTCCATAGCTATTGTATAGCTATGGAGCGTAGCGACTCGTGCGGTACCCCGTGTCACTAATTAATGAAGTTGTAATGACTGTCATAATTAACTGCACCTGCAGATGATCCTTTCTTCACAACAGACTCACCATTGTTCTCTGCTGAGTCATCACACATCTGTATGAAGTTATCAAACTCTTTAATAAATATACAATTTGTCTCAAGGGTCAGAACAACATCTGGTCTCATTATATAAACATACAAATCTGCCCAGAAATGATAAATAACTAAATATATATAGTTGTGAGGAATAAGCAGTTATGCACTAATCTACAACAGATACAAAAAGGGTGATTAAGAGTAATAAAGGATAAAGTCACATTCAGAGTGTCTGTAAAAGAGTGTGTTCAGCACTAATATAAAGATTGAAACTTCATCAGACATAATCAAAGTGAAAAAAGTCAAAATCATAATAAAGGCATTTAAAACTATATATAGTTTATATATAGAAAGTTAGTAAGCAAGAGGGAAACAGATAGAAGGAAAAATAACTCTTTAAACTGAAACAAAGTTCAAATACATGGAGTAAAATGATATGTAGGGGAGAACGGGGTAACATGAGCCACATTTTACATTTCATGATTTTACTGCAAAATTGAAGTGTATTTCTTTCAAATAATAGTGGTTATATATACATGAGGCTGTTGTATACCCATGGAAATTAAAACAAGTTATCTAATTATTATGGTTTAAGAACAATGAGCCATCAAAAAAAATTAATCCAATAATTTACCCCAAGATAGGGGTAAAACGAGCATGAGGATGGGGTAAATTGAGCACTCTTCAAGAAAATAGTGCTACCAATGAATACTGGTATAAAAATAACATAAAGTAAACAGTTAATTATACGATTAAAAATAATTTTGAACTTTATTAATGCCATCAATTTAACAAAGGCAAACACTTGTACTTTTAAGTAAAACCGTATGTTTGTGTCCTGCTGTTCAACACGTTACCTAAACATTTTCAGTAATGTAATAAACTGTGATCTTTGTGTGTTGGATACAGAAAGAATCTGTGTGTAAATGTGCTTTTGTGTGTACAGACAGGTGACAAAATAAAGTAAAAACCGGTCCAGGTCTGAATGCTTGACCCCTACAGTGAGGGGATCTGGAGGCTCTGTTATGAAGCTTAGCGAAAGTTCAGTCAGGAAGACTATCTCTTTAAGCATGCTCACTGAGTCTATTCATCTCTCCCGCTTCCCTCTCGATTCACCCCTCATCACTTTCCTCATCTAATTCAAATCCGCCACCTTTTCTCCCTCTCCAATCAGCTTTCAGTTGTCATTTTTAAAAGCGCTCTCTCTCTCTCTGTCTACCTCATCCAGCTGTCATCCAGCACACGAAATCTCAACCCACCTCCTCCCCTTCACCTCCTCAAGATCCAGGCCATCTTCATCTTCAGCCAGAAGCTTCCATGTCAGGAGGAGTCATTCCTACCACCACCAGTGTCTGGGCCCGGGGGAAGTCCTCTTCTGATAGAAGCTTCACATCCTTCGATCTGTCTTCTAAGCCGAGCTACTCCCCGGGGCCTAAGCACCAAAATTATTTGTACACAATAAATGTCTGTCTGCCTCACAACCTGCCTTATTCCATCCTTAATAGTCTGTCCTGATTGAAATGCTTTGGGGGTCATTTTGCTGGCATGGTTTGGGTCCACTTGTCCCCTTAGAGGGAAGAGTCACTGCTAATCTATACAAAGTTATTCTGAGTCATCACCTTCTTCCTATGATGAAACATTTCTATCCTGATGGGAGTTGTTTCTTCCAAGATGACAATTCCCCAATTCACAGGGCACGAGGGGTCATTGAATGGTTTGATGAGTATGAAAATGATGTGAATCATGCTATGACCATTGTCAAAAAATCAAATGAGGGAACGTCTTCTTGAAGAATAGTGTTCATCCCTCCAGGAGAGTTCAGAAACTTTTAGAATCAATGCCGAGGCACATTGAAGCTGTTCTGGTGACTTTATGTTGGTTTTCCTTTAATTTGTCACCTGTCTGTATTAACAGCACGTTTGTATGAGGCTTCAATTTAACATTAGTCAACAATTAGGTATTTATTCATCAACATTGTAACACTTGTAACAGTGATCAAACATGAACAGTGTCTCGAGTCTCTAGAATATCAGAGCCTTTGACTCAACTTGACCCAACATCACTGGCACGTTTGACTCCACAACCTCCATTTTGACAAAACTGTTTCACAAAGTGAATCCGATCCACAGTTATGCTAAGTTCATGACCTTGTTTTGTAGCTTACACTGACTTAAATGAACATGTAATAATATCCAAATCTTTTTTTTAATCAAAATACAAAACTGATGACTTTACTAACATGATAAATTCACTTGGCATGACAAAAACCTTGTCTTTTTCTTTTTGGCTCTGTTTTGCTGACCACTCTCTCCGTGTGCTTGAGTGCAAGACGGATTGATTAATGTGAACTATACTTTCTTCATTTGTGGTCACATGATTACTTTTGTTTATGGTTACCTAGATTAAGGGGGTGGCTCATTTTACCCCGTTCTCCCCTACATGATCAAATGTGATCACAAATGAAATTAAATGAAAATCAAAACCCACCTACAAAAATGATACATACAGGATAAAATATGAACACATCAATGGGATGTGATTAAAGAGCCAAAGGCACTAAAAGCAATACTTGCTAAACGTGACTGTCATGAAAAAATTAGAATATACCATGTTACTTCTCTCATTCACAGGCTTTTTTCTCACTACAGCTCGCTCTCCTTGCTCGACTATCACCTTTCTCTCTCTCTCTCTCTCTCTCTCTCTCTCTCTCTCTCTCTCTCTCTCTCTCTCTCTCTCTCTCTCGGCTGCAGAGAAACCAGTTTTGGTCGCTTTGTCCTCATTTGACACTCCAAAGTTGAACAAAGTCAGAGTTCGAGCCTAATAATGCTTTTGCTGCATGTTTGTCCATTAAAAACAATAACTGAACATCAAAAAACGTCAGATGCGTTCAGTCTCTCTGTCTGTCTCTCTCTCTCGAACAAAGTCAGAGTTCGAGCGTCAAGTCTAATAACGCTTTTGGTGCATGTTTGTCCATTAAAAACATCAAAAAACATCAAAAAACGTCAGACGCGTTTGGGCCTTAAGAGTAAAACAGTGGATGACAATAAGACATAAATATTTATATATATATGTAAATAAAAATATTTGGTCACCTTCAGAGTGTCCGTAGAAGAGTGTGTTCAGCACTAAAATAAAAATTAAAACTTCATCAGACATAATTAAACTGACAGAAAGTCAAAATCACACAAAAACAAAACCTTAAACAATTTACATTTACATTATGCAGAAACAATCATCCAGCAGTGAATTGAAAACAGTCCTTCAATCTAAAGTGAGTCAAGTCAGCAACCAACATGTGGCCTATAAAACAAGCCTGTAGTTAAAAACCATAAGCGTGCTCTGTTCAAGCTCTCAGAGAAACTGCTTCAACCAGTGATACTCTGTAATTCTGACTATTCAGGAACATCTTCTTTAATCTGTGACATGCAAACAGAGAAAGTCAGTCATGTACTTACGGAATAATCCCAGCACACAGATCAAAGTGTACCTCATCCTCACATCCAGCACTGACACTCTGTTACTCAGCTGATCTGAGTCTGACAAATGTTTCTACTTCTCTTTAATAATAATGCAGCAGAAAGACAAAGAGAGAAGTTACATTTCATATAAATATGACATCTGAGTTTAGCCTGCCTGTGTTTCCTTCCCTTTCACACAAATCTCCGACAACTTTAGTTGGTTTGACATCAGAAAATTTGTTTACACTTCCTGGCTACTGTTGCTGCCACCCCACCTTTGTTGTGGTTTGGCTTGGGTGGTTCATCTTTGAACAGCCATGTTACAAACCTCTGGTGTTAGATCATAAAGGCTGCTTATGTTAACTGTCATTTATAAAATGTATAAAGGGGAAAACATACAATAAATCGTTTCATGTTTTGCACCATTGTGTTGCACAGTTTACTTGACAACTAGAGCTTGAGTAGAAAAAACAAACCAACAGTTCCTCTCTACACATAGATATGTGTTGCTTTGATAGCAACACATACTTGATGTGTGGTTGTCACATTCACACCAGAGCTGAGAAGAGAGGAGGTGTCTGATACTGTGCAGGATGTGCAAACATACTTTTAGGCAGCAGAAAGTAAAACAAGTGGAAATACTGTGGGAGATAGTAGAAACTGAGTCAAGTGCATTGCATATGAATATAATATAGTAATTACAGAATGTTTTTAACTGACTCTCTTTGAATACAACTATGACTGGTGGTGACATGAGGAACTCAACAGTCAATATTAATTTCTCAGTTTGAAACAGCATACCATACCAGACACTGTTGGTGGCAACTGATGACTTCTGCTGAGGCTGATAAGGCTGATGAGGTTGATGAGGAAATGCACTGATGAATCTGCAAAGACTGGCTGGTGATGGGGAAGTGGTGGGGCACACAAAACGACAGCATAAAAGTATTAAAGTAGAGAAGGAAAAAAGATATTTTAAAAGACAGTCACATTTTTATAGACTGACAAATAAAGGTGTGTCACTGTGCTATTGGTTAGATGTGATTAGCTGATGTCTTAATTGACACTCATGCTTTAGGGATGAGAATGACAGATAGTTAGATAGGAAATAATACTAATGACCTGAACATGCAAATGATAGTCTTCCTGACTGAACTCTCACTAAGCTTCATTTGGCTTTAATTAAAGACTTTATTTCCTCATTTTCATCAGTCAGTCAAGAGTCTCCCCTGCAGGACTCCTGCTCTGTAGGCACTGAGTGGAGCTTTGATAGCAGGTTTGATTGACAGGCCGAGCACACAACACACATGAAATAATGAAATTTCGACATCTAGTGGTGAAAACTAGACATAGACCTTCAAATAAAAAAGTTTTTTAAAATTATTTAATTCTGTCACATCCTGTTTAGACTGTCTATTTGTTTTTTGGACTCTTTGTGGGGTTTTTTTTCTTTTGGGTTTTTTATGTTGCCTGGTCATTTGACTGAGCTTGTTCGGTTGGATAGTGTTGTGTGTTCTGGGATTTGGTTTTCTCTGTGTTTCCCTTGTGTGTTCCTTCACTCCTCCTGTGTTCATGTGCTCCTCTTCTCATCTGTCCTGCATTACCCTTGTTAGTCCTGCCCTGCTAATGGTGTCTTCCCCAGTCTATCAGCTCCCAGTCTGCCTTTGTGTTGTGTCACCTGTTCCTTGTCTAATTTCTTTAGTTCCTGTTTTATTTTTGAAATGTTTTCTCTTGTGTTTTGTTACTTTGTTGATTGCTTCATGTGTTTCATTCACCTGTGTTCAGTTTGTAATCAGACGTGACATATTCTCCCTCTGTATTCATTATTTAATTGGAGACTCTTCATTGTTTGACCTTTCTATTCATGACAGTTGACATTAAGGTAACATGCATTTGTTGTTTGATGTTTGGCTTTTCATTATTAGATATGGTTCAGTAGTGCATCACTCTCCTCTCTACTTCCTCAACTCTCTCTGGTGTCTGCCCTCTGATCAGCTCATATCAGGAAAGACATGTGGACTCACACCTTTGATAGTGTGCAATTAGATGACAACACTTCTTGAAATCAGGAGGCTCCAGGCAAAAGCTAAATGTTTTTCCAAAGTTTTTATACTTTTTTTCTCCTGTATGTTCATGTAGCTTTTATTTAAAAATTAAAGAAGTAGTAACTTCTATTTCAATGAATTATATAAATATATAAAGTATATATAATATAAATATAAAAAGCAATTTAAAACATCACTGACTGTGTACTGCTGAAAAAATGTTTATTGATGACTAAAGAAAATAAGCACATTTGTAAATAGACAGAAAAGTTTCATGTATAATAAAAGCAAACTTTACATATTCCTCTAGAGCCCCAGGTTAAAAATATAGACCTGGAAATGTGCATGATGAGTCCCTTTAAAGCTAAAACCTGTAATGTTTTTAATGAATACATACAGTTGTTACACTAGAAATGAAAATTAGCAAATGTGTAGTTGCAGAAACTCTCATTACAAAATGTTGACTGTCAACAGTTCACATTTATCCTTTAAAAAAAATCCAGCTAAGAGATATTATATTTGCATTTGTGTGACCTGGTTCTAGTTAATTAGACTTTACTGTGTTGAATATAGTTTAATATGATGATGTTAGATATTAAAATAAAATACAGTAAATTTTACTTAGCAGTAGATTGAGGGAGACAACATGTGAGATTACAGAATTCAGCTTTCAGTCACTTGTTGTTGTATTTTAAAGGAACATTTTACTAATTTTCCTACAGTGTCCTTCTCCCTCTCTCTGTTGTCTGCTGTTCACCCCATAATGTAAAATATGTCACTGCTAAACTTGTAGGGACAATTCATCAGCTTTGTTTACAATTGTTTACATTTTGAGATGTTTTTAAATCGAAGAAATATACCTGATGGTTCACCACTCTACAGAAACAAGGGGCATAAATCAATCTGCACAAGAACAAGAGAATCTCCAAACTCCAGACAAAGGTTTTGTTCCCCTCTCAGCTACTGGATGACCAAATTAAGAAGGAAGATTATAAAACAGACATTTACATACATACATTTAAAAATATATATATTAAATATACTGACAGCTTACTGTTCAATAAAAAAAGCATATTCATGCATGAAATGGTCAACAAAGCTTTTAAAAATACAATGAAACTAAATTCATCCAGTTAAAAATAAACCATCTATCAATACATTCATTAAAGGACAGGAAAACTTGTACAGCATGTGTAACAGGATGTTGTTTGATAGCAGATCATCACATATAATCAATAAAGCTGTTTCATCAAAAACTGAAAAAGAGGCTGACTGACTAAAGCTGCACTACTGTACTAACTGTACAAAATATTGATTACAAAACTGCAAATAAACTACACAAGGATGTAGTTCTTCATGTTGTCATCCATTCCTTTGGTTTTGTTGATACAGATCTCTCTACAGACCTGGAAGAAAACCAAAAGAAAAAGAGCTACAGTGTTATATAGAGGACATTTTTAATCCATTTACATATCTGGAGAGATAAAAAAAAAAAAAAAAAACAATTTTCACTTTATTTTATCTTGCCATTATTACCAAGAGCTGTTCCTGGTTTAACTTCAGAATTGACAGCTTCATCAGATGCTGCAGGAGTCGATTTTCCTATAAATGGAGAAAAGATTAGTTTGAAACATTTTCCAGTAATGTCATAATTTACAATGATAATGTAGTGGAGGGTTGTCAGGGTCAATGTAATGTAATAATTATAAACACCTACAATTTTGCAAATACTGAACAAATTATATACATTACACTGTGTTCAAGACCAACATGTTAGCATGTTGACCAATAACAGTTGCAAGTGGGTGTAGACTTTACTTACATTTGTCATTTGTCTTCTGTATTACTGTAGTAATATTATTTGCAAATGTGTGTCAAAAGTTGTGAATGTGTGTTGTGAAAGTTGTGCTGTCTTAATCCATGTGCGTGTAATCAGATTTGTAAAAGTGTAAAAGAATCTCTAAATTCATGGTGAAATTTGCAAATATTTACAGAAACTCTGCAACGGTGTATTCAGATTTGCAAGTGTATCAAGATTTGTGAATGTGTAAAACAAGGCAGGATGCTTTGGAGCTGTAAAAGTCACTATTGTTCCCAACTGCCATAACAATAAGCAGATTAGCAGCTCCAACTGTGCAACCTATTATAACCGATTTTCTGTTTTTCTTTATTTCCCATGCAGATAATCATCTAATTGACATTTGTATATTTACTACATGAATATAAAGAAATGAAATAGACAGTTTCACTATAAACTGACAAAATACAGTACAGCTCTTTCAAATGCTTGTTGTTTCGCTGCTGCATTTCGTTGGCTCGTTTTTGGCAGTTTATCCTTAGCTTCAAGGAGACTACATTTTTCCCGCCATGATTTCAAAGTGCACGCAGCACCAACCTCAGGTAACCAACCTGTAGCAGACGCATTGTGTGTTTCAGGCTGTGGGGGTTGATGGCTGCAGCGTTAAAGTTGAACCAGAAATACGTTTTGGAGAAATGCATCACGTAACACTGAGTGTCATTTTCAGTCTGTCCTTGTCTTAGATGTGAACTTTAAATTCACTACAAGATAACCATAGACAGCTTTACAGGAGGTTCATGACTAAAAACAGCTAATGTAGCTGCTACCATCTACTTTTTGACTAAAAATAACCTTTTCATGAATTTTGTAATGACTCAGTTTTACAATTTACACATTGACCAAAAACAAGGATTTAAATGAATAAAATCAAGTTGATATATCACCCAGCCTTAGTGAACACATTTACAAATTTGTCTACACATTCATAAATCTTGATACTCAAATATGAGTACACATTTGCAGATTCCTGTACACATTCACAAATACCAGCATTTGGAAATTATTTTACACATTCTGAGTGAAGAGAGTTTTATTCCAACCTGAGAAAAGGATATTTGTTTGATATTTCAGACTGCTCAATGTTAAGGTGTATTCTGTACCATTCTCATAGTCTTCAGAGCCTTTGATTGATTCATAGACAGAAGCATCATCTGTGAGAAAAAAGTGAAAATCAAGCTGAGATCAAATTAATCATTTTAATCACATGATAACAATCAAATATCAATTCCTTCCTCATTCAATTTTAAGATAGTGTTCATAAATGCAAATACAGGGAATCTTAAATATTCTAGACACTTTACTGTATTTGTAGACTGTAATAGAAATGTTGGAGTTAATTAAAAATGAATCAGGATTAGTTTGAAGACTGACCATGGAGAAGAGAGGAGTATACACTCTGTTGAGTTTCTTTCAGGTTGACCATGTGATTTGCAGCAGTGTCCTGATTGGTGCTGTCAGACTGGATTGGCCTAAAACATTTAGCAAATATACTGAATTTAATAAGACACATTAAAGGTACTGCTGTTATGTTCAAAATGAGAGAAGAGATTTTGTACCAACCTGATAAAGTTTGAATCTGTGAAAAGGATATTTGTTGTTACATAGTTTTGTTTTGTAAATTGATTTCTCTTAAATGATAATATTGCATTGTAATATTGCATTTCAGACTGCTCCATGTGAAGGTGGATACTGTACCATTCTCATAGTCTTCAGAACCTCTGATTGATTCATAGGCAGAAGCGTCACCTGAGAGCAAAAAATGAAAATCAAGCCATTTTAATTTCATGATACCAATCAAATATCACCTTTTTAACAAAAGTCCTCAGGTTTTCTTAAAAAGGTGATTTTAACAGTGTGGTATAAGTGCAACAACAGGAAACTGTAAAGGTTTCAAAAGCTAATTTATTTGCAGACTGTAATATTTAATAAGTTACAACCAAGACTATAAAGCCTTAAAGCCATAATGGCAATAATATTTCTGGACTCTAAACATAAGTCTTGTAGTTTTGGTTCAGTTACAACAATATAAAAACATGTTCTAGTCTGGTCTTTTGTGCATGTGGTAGAACAACAGGTTATGTGACAAATCTTTGAGACTGACACACAAACTGACCCACTGCTTTATTTACTGAGATCATCAACAACTTCCTGTCTCATGGTTTGTGGCTTTTGCTTAATATTCCTTAAAAATCAGATGGATAGAGTCTAGAAAAAGAGTAATAGAAATGTTTGAGTTAACAAAAAATGACAAAATGTATCAAGATTAGTTTGAAGACTGACCATGGAGAAGAGAGGAGTATACGTTCTGTTGAGTTTCATTCAGGTTGACCATGTGATTTGCAGCAGAGCCCTGATTGGTGCTGTCAGACGGGATTAGCCTAAAACATTTAGCAAATACAATGAATTTAATAAGACACATTGAAGGTACTGCTGTTATGTTCAAAATGAGAGAAGAGAGTTTTGTACCAACCTGATAAATCGTGAATCTGTGAAAAAGATATTTGCTGTTATATAATTTTGCTTTATAGATTATTTTTCTGCTATTCCACATTATGACATCAGAATACATCTTTGTATGAATAATTAAAAACAACATTTAAAATGAATAAAAAACATTTAATATCAGAAGGAAAAAGTCTCACCTTTGGATCGTGTGCAGTGATACAACAGGACCAGAAGAATAATAAGAATGATTCCACAAACCAGCCCAACAATTATTGGAATAAGAGATGAAGAGTTTTCAGGCCTGGACACTGCTACAATAATAATAAATCATAATAAAAAATATTTATTATTGTATCTCATATAATCAATTTAGAGGAAAGAACCAACATTTCAGCTTTATTACAGATGTGTCTTGTAACTGTAAATATACTAACTATGGCTAGTTAGTTCTAGAGCTAATTTCCAGTTGTTTAAATAAATATGAGCAAGCTTTAATTTGTTTCACATAAGTTTTTGGTGTGAATAATAATGAATGTATTCTTTTGTATTGCCTGTGTTATATAATGAACACAACAAAATTATGATGTTGTGCAGAGGACGTCTGATTTTCTAATTGACCAGATGGTATTTCTTTATGATGATCTCATTGAATAATAATCTAATGAGATTTTAGTTCTTGGTTAATATAAGTTTTCTATCAAAAGGTTTGTCATATAACTTAGTGACATCATGTTGAAAATAATTGAAATACAAGATGAAAATAAAATAAAATGTAAACATACTCCTTATAATGATGTTGACTTTTAACATTAATTTAACTATTTTCATGTTTATGTTCATAATCAAACTCCAACTTGTCTTTCTAAATGCTGCATATGTGTTTTCTTCAGATACTTGTGTGTCTTAAGAGTCATCACAACATCTGGTCTCCCTACATAAACACACATTTGGAGGAAAATGTTGTTTTACACCTTTGGACACAAATCAAGTCATTTCAGAATTTGTATTGATACATGAAGTAAAATGATACATACATATACATATGAACACAAACATGGGATGTGATTAAAGGCCCAAAAGCACTAAAAGCAATAATTGACGCATGTCACTTGATGCTCCTTTGCATTAGATTTGTTGGTTTGTATTAAACGCTACATTAGCAGGATATAATGAATGAATGAAAAATAGAAATGCAGAGGAGGAAAATGAAAATAGGTGTCTGTTTCCACAGTAAATCATCTGTTAACTGTTTGACGGTCATTTATTTGTGTTGAAAAACGTGACTGCCATGAAATAATCAGAATGTAACATTTTATTTCTCCCATTCAGAGAGATTTGGCTGTATTCCTTATAGGCACTTGGCAGTAATTTTAACAAAAGTGCTGTTTGTCTTTTTTTACTATGCCTCACTTTATGCACATTCTTTTTGACATATTAAAACAGCCAACAACAACTTTTCAAAAACAATTTCCCTCATACTTTCAGATCTTTAAATTTCAAAGACCATCTTAATTCTCAGACGTCCATGCTTGCTTTGGCTTTGGACTATCGATTATTTTCCACACCCCTAGTCAAGACAGTTTGAGCCCAATAACGCTTTTAGTGTGCGTTTGGCCGTTAAAAACAAGAAGTGTACTTTAAAACGCGTCAGACACTATCAGTGCGTTTGGGCCTTAAGAATACATATTTATGTATAAAATATAAATACAATAATTGGTCACCTTCAGAGTGTCTGTGGAAGAGTGGTATCAGCACTAAAATAAAGATTGACATCATCAAATTGGCAGAAAGTCAAAATCACACACACACGTGCGCAAAACAGAGTTTCAGCAGTGGTAACTATTGTGTGACAAATTTAAACATATAAGAAGAGAAAAACTCTTTAAAATGAAAAAAGACTCATAAAAATAATATACATAACAATACCTTAAACAATTTACATTTATATGAAAAAGCAATCATCCAGCAGTGAATTGAAAACAGTCGTTCAATCTAAAGTGAGACAAGTCAGCAACCAATATCTGGCCTATTAAACAAGCCTGTAGTTAAAAACCATAAGTGTGCTCTGTTCAAGCTCTCAGAGAAATTGCTTCAACCAGTGATACTCTGTAATTCTGACTATTCAGGAACATCTTCTTTAATCTGTGACATGCAAACAGAGAAAGTAAGTCATGTACTTACGGAATAATCCCAGCACACAGATCAAAGTGTAATACATCCTCACATCTAGCACTGACACTCAACAAATGTTTCTACTTTACTTTATTAATAATGCAGCTCCAATATCTTCTAAGTTTAGCCTGTATATGCTTCCTGCCTTTCATGAAAAACTCAGAAAACATCAATTGGTTTGACCGCAGCAAACATTGACACATTTCCACTTCCTGGCCACTGCAGAAATAAATTAACTTGTCTCTTGTGCAAAATGTTTGTGTCTGGAAAATGTAATAAAAAATGGCATTAACGATAACTATTTATTGTATATCCATGAACCATAATAACATTGCCTTTATTCATATAGACATAGCTTAACATTTTATTGTGTTTATTTATGCATGTTTTGCAGTATATGCCCACTGCTCTTGCATCAACAGTGCCTGCATAGTGATGAGGTAGGTGTTGTGTGTGTATATAAATACACAATTCTAGCAGGCATAGACACCACATCCTGTATATGTGTGTGATTAATAGTCTGCATATTGAATTTGATATAAACTGTGGTCAAAACTTTTTTAAAACAGCCATGTTACAAACCTCTGGTATTAAGTTTTTGTAATTGTTGCTTGAGTTTTCTGTCATTTACCTGTAGTACAGGTTTGCATGATATTGGATTTTTGCCGATATTTCCAACTCATTGTGGCCAACGCCGATAACGATATAAGCACACATTTTTTTCCACCTGGCTGAGGAGACTACTATGCATGCAAGCATAGATAATACTAAGTATGGTCAAGAAACAAAATATAGGAAGGAAGAATTACGAAGACTTGAGTTCAGGAGCTCATCATTAAAACTTCAATGAACCTCCCAAGTTGATAGAACAGTAGAGTTTTCTTTGAGTTTATTAGACAGACAGGATTAATGTGAAGGATTTAATCTCTGGTCCTGACTCCAGAGCAGAGGGTGGCGATAATGCACCTCATACACTGGTTGCCAACTGTCGTTATAAATCAAAAAGAAGAATGGTACATCATGTCAGCCATGGTGTTTCCGAACATAGCAGCTCCTCGACGGACTGTTTCTCCCTGACGATCCTGGTGTTTCCCCTGCAGGCTCCACTTCACTCAAGCTGCCCGACAGACCCGCTGCTTCTTCCCACTTTAACCTGAAGAACAAACTGAGGCTCGGTGGTCTGGTTGGATCCACACCAGGACCGTCAGGGTGAAACAGTCCATGGATGAGAAGGTAACAAATGAGCCTCTCATAATCGGCAGAAATGGCTGATGCTGATATTTCATTTTAGAGTATTTATCGGCTGATACCGATGATGTGCCAATAATATCGTGCATCCCTGACCTGTACTCATTTTTTATTTCCTAGACTTTTGGTGAACTACGAGGTGCACTATGAGATGGAGTAGAAACAAACGAAGCCACTGCTTTCCAGTTACCTGTACCAGTTTACACATAATGTGTTGCTTTGACAGTAACACATACTTGATGCTTTGAATTAAACTGTTGTCATCACATTTACACCGTTAAGCAGAAAAGAAGAGGTGTCTGATATTGTGGAAGATGTGCAATCAGATCTTTTTGGCAGTAGAAAATAAAACAATTGTAAATATTTTGGGGGGAGCAGAAATGGAGTCAAGTGCAATGCATATGAATATATTTTAGCAATTAGGGCCTAAAGAATGTGTTTTTAACTGACTGTCTTTGACTACAACTATGACTGGTGGTGACATGAGGAAGTGGACAGTCAATATTTATTTCTCAGTCTGAAACATCATACCATCATATCATCTGACATTAAAGTTCTCGCTCTGTTTTGCATCTTGACCACTTCTTATCACCTCAGTCTGCTATGTGCTGTCAACCAGGTGTGAAACACGTCATCTGGCTGAAAGCATACATTTGGCTTTAACTTGTAAAAGCCCCACTATAAGCAGCCGAGATGAACTCCATTCAGACCTACCTCTAACAAAATTATCTAAAATTATTCAATTATAATTGGTTATAAATTAATACATGGAAACATGTCTTATACTGTTTGTGCTGAACTTTCATGCGAGGTGCAAACCATCACTCTGGAAATAGACAAACTGGAAGAGAAGAGGCACAAGAAGAAGCTGTGGTTTCCTGCATCTTGTTGACACCCATATATGCTTAACCTCATCTGTTAAGGCCTCGAAAATGTATAAGTATCTTACTTTCTAGAGTTCTATGTATTGTGTTGTGACTGACAAACAAAGAATTATCATTGTATTGTGCAATGCAACCAAATGTTAGCCAATAGCTTGTTGATGTTCCGGCAGATGACCATATGGATATTGAAACATTAGACACCAGAGATGTATTAATATAAAAGTGAAGGCCAGGATGGCCTTGAGAGAGCCAGTCCTCTTGTTGATCCTTTTGCCTTTTTGTTTTTTTTCCTCTAATGCCTTTTTGACTCCTTTAAATTTTACTCCTAGAAAGGACAGGCCGGGTAAACAGCACACATCACATAACAAATCATCACATTGAATAATATGGCAGCAATAATGATGGCAAACATCAAATATTGAAATTGCTCTATCTAGTGGTGGAAGCTAGACATAAACCTTCAAATAAAAAGATGTGTTTTTTATGACTACAGTATTCTACCTCTATATTCATTATTTAATGAGAGACTATTCATTGTTTGATCTTCCTATTTAGCTTTTTATTAATTCAATTTGTAATTGTTAATCAATTTTCAGATTTTATTGATACTTATTGTTTGATATTTGGCTCTTTAATAATATGATATCAAGCATTTATAGGTGAGAAAGTGTGTGTGGAAGTGAAGAGGACAATTTATCAAAGATTTTTGTTTGATTTGCTTTAAAAAAAAAAAAAAAAAAAAAAAGAATAAAAGTACTGATAATTTCCAGATTTGTTTATTTTTTTTACAGAGAATATAAATATTGAGCCCCAACAAAAGTTTATCCTCTTAAACAGAAGTTGACAATGTTTAGACACACTTTAAAGAAAAACAAATACCAAAAAATTTAAAATAATCTCCATTCTGGTTTTCATTAAAGCGGTCTTGACTACAAGTCTACTGATGGTGACAGATAGCCATGAAGATAATAAATGTACAGAGGGTTATAAACACTGCAATAACTACTGTTCTTATATGGAGTGGTTGTGATGCTTGTTTGTGTTCAGGATTAGATTTACTGGAGCCTGAAAAGAGAGAAAAACATTTTTTAGCAGATAATACAAAATGGTTTCCAACCAAAAAGAAACAGAAAAAAATGTATGGATGGCTTAAAACTGACTTATTAAATTGAAGAAGTCATATTAAAGTCACAGAGTGAGAAATAAAAGGATTTTTTCATATTTTCTGGAATTAAACTTAGATGAATTTCTATACAGTCAATCAATGAGTGACAAATCAACAAAGCAGGCTACTAACCATGTCATACTTACACATTGCCTCCATTCTTTCAGAAAGAGTGTTTGTGCTGACATGGTTGTTGCCACTACAGATAATAGTTCTGTTATCAGTGGAGATGGATATGTTGACCTTGCTGATTGATCTCTTCGATGTCCCGCAGCTGTCCTCATCACAAACAGACCACATCCAGTCTTCCTGGATGGAGCAATTGACTGTGATGGTGCAGAGTCCAGCGGACTGGTTGGAGTGCAGCACTGACATCCTGATCACAGGTCTGGGAACAGCGTCTGCAACATCCAGCCAAGCAGATAAATAAACTGAGCATTAGATGATTTAATGGCACCCTCCATTGGCTGCCAGTAAGAAAAAAACACCACATTATATTGAGTAAACTAAGCATATCTTACATTAAATATGTGAGATACCAGAAAAATCATAACAGCAGTATATCTGTATAGCAACATCCACACTAGCAATCCAAACTTTTGACCAGTTTTGAAGTTGCAACATGAAAAAAACAATTTTTGCATTTTCACATTGTGAAGAGCATGAGACATTATTTTATGCTTATTGTCATGAAATGTGTAATAATCTACTAAATTCAGAAATGTATGAATGAATAAAGCAGATCCAGTAGGCACTGTGTAGAACTTACCTTCAACAACGACTTTATGATACTCAGTCATAAGAGTAAACTCAGAGTCATCGAATGAGACTGTATAGGTGCCACTGTCTCTCTCATTCAGATCACACACACACAAGGTTAGGTTCCCAGGTTCATAATTCACTTTTTCTGCGTAGTTAGGGTTGATCAAGTTACCAGAAATAATAGATTTTCCAGCAAATTTCCATCGACTATTATGATATGGAGGTGGTTTTTTAACATGAAGACATACTGTGCTGTGTTTCAGACGGTAATGGATCAATGGGTCCTCAGCCATAGTACCTGATAGGAAACATCTGATTAAAGACAATCTCTTTATAATAAATAATAAATTGTAGCACCTTACAATAATTAGCTTACATACAAAAGACATCTTGATATACTGTAAGTGTGATAGGCCTGGATGCAAAATTAAATTTAGCTATTCATCATTTGTATAGCATGGTGTCTGGTGTTTGACCTGTGACCTCTGAGAGGTTAGACCATGGTTTCACCCTGTTCATGTTCATGTTAGCGGACTGGTTTGGGCCCCTTACTGGTCCACTTTAGTGGCTGGGATCATAAAGTAGCAGGAGGGCCACAGCTACTAATCTATAGCTTGTCAGGCTCAGTGAGGCAGTCTCATGATGTTGTAGCAGAGCAAACATTCATTAGCCTCAACCTAATGTACTTACACAGTCCAGTAGGTGGAGGGAGCCTTTGTAAGCTGTAACAAAAGTTACAATATTGTAACCCTAGTTCTATAAGCACATGCAGAGCTGTCTACCTGTGGACCTACTCCTACACTGCGTGATAGTGTTGTACTGACCTATATACTGTGTGAAACACATAATCAGTAGGTGCGTCCTGATTAGTCGGCTACATACATTCAAATTTCAGTGGGCGGTTGCGTGCATGTGATTAGAGGAGAGTGTTAACCATAGAGTCCAATAGAGGGCTCCATCTGCACTTATAGAACAAAGGTAACAATATTGCAGCCTTCGTTTCCTCACACCATTATCTACTGATGATGGTTTTAAAGAAAATATCAATACATCTGTCATTTTTTGGAGTAACTCTACCCTTAAAAACAGACAATTATGTTGACAAAATAAACAGCAAACTATATAATATTGGAGCAAATATACTCAAATGACATAACTGACTCTCACTCTTAGAGGTCTGTTCGATAAAAAATCTAAAATCCATCTAACCAATTTAAAATGTATAGATATATATTTTTTAAAACAAATACTGCAGATAAGCAGACAGCCTTAAGATGTCATAGATAAGACCCATCAAGAATCATCAAGAATCATCTTCTACTCTTGTCTTAATTAAACTTAATAATATGATGTCACTGCTAAACATAATAGTTTTAAAACGTGCCATGCGGATTCAACATTAAGATGGATTAAGAGGAAGTTGTGGTCACACTTACTGTAATAATTAATGATATCCCTACTGAACATAATATAGCAAGTGATAAATAAGAGACAAATATTTGTATATAATATATAAATAAGAATAATTAGTCACCTTCAGAGTGTCCATAGAAGAGTGTGTTCAGCACTAAAATAAAGATTGAAACTTCATCAGACATAATCAAACTGACAGAGAGTCAAAATCACACACACAAAAAAAAACTTTAAATTGAAAGATGTAAAATATTATAGGAAAATCATGAAATTCAAAACTCATATACATAATACACTAAACAATTTACAAGCCTTGCCAAGTCAGCAACCAACATGTGGCCTATAAAACAAGCCTGTAGTTAAAAACCATAAGCGTGCTCTGTTCAAGCTCTCAGAGAAACTGCTTCAACCAGTGATACTCTGTAATTCTGACTATTCAGGAACATCTTCTTTAATCTGTGACATGCAAACAGGGAAAGTCAGTCATGTACTTACGGAATAATCCCAGCACACAGATCAAAGTGTACCTCATCCTCACATCCAGCACTGAGACTCTGTCACTCAGCTGCTCTGAGTCTGACAAATGTTTCTGCTTTGCTTTTAAAATAATGCAATAGAAAAAAACAGAGACTGAAGTTACATTTCCAGTAAATGAAAGATGAGTTTAGATTTTCTCTAACTTCTTCTGAGTTTAGCCTGCCTCTGCTTCCTTCCCTGTTATGCAAACCACAGATAACTTCAGTTGGTTTGACCACAGCAAACGCTGACACATTTACACTTCCTGGCCACTGCAGAAATATATTAGCTAATCTCCTGTGCAAAGGATTAAGCCGGTAAAATGTTATAAATAAAATAGGTATAAACAAGGATGTGTGTGTGTGTTTAATAGCTTCCATGGTGAATTTGATGTAAACTGTGATCAGAACTTTTTTTATTTGGTGGTAGATTTGTGTTGCAATGATATTATAGCTTAGAAAACAAGAAGGCAAACAAAAAACTCATCTTAACCCATCAATGAGTAAAATGTTGAACATCCGTTTTTACAGCAAACAAATTATGTATTCTATCAGCCTCATTATCCAGAAACAGTATAATCAAATCATTTCTATTATTTGACATTTACAGTATAAATGAACCGACTAAGTTCAAAGTCAATGAACATTTGAACTCAACACATCCATCTATGATCTGAATTTCCAATTATTCCCCAAAAATCTGGAGTTGTAGAAATAAATCTCCAACAGCAGACTGTTGCTGTCTTCTTACCTTTGTAGTGTTTGACTTGACCGTTATTATGGTGGTTAATCGGAGTCTACATCACATATTCAAACAGAAATCAAATGTCAGGACTCATTTCTATGAACAACCATGTTACAAACCTCTGGTATTAGATTATAGAGGCTGTTTCTGTTTGCTGTTATTTACTGTTCTCATTTTTATTTACTGGACTTTAGAACTTTAGATTTTTTTGTAAATTGTTGCACATTTTGCACCATTGTATTATGCAACTACAGTCTGAGAAGAAAGAAGCCAAGCCTTTGCTTATCAGCATGAGAGAATCAACTTATTGGTTCCTCTTTCCATAGACATACATTTTGCAGAAGAGATGTCTCATGCTGTGCAGATTGTGCATTCACAGATGTTTTGTTTTTTAAGTGGTAGAAACTAAATGAAATGAAGTACAAATCTTTGGGGTTAGTAGAAATTGAATCAAGTGCCATACATTTGAACATAAAACAGCAATTGAAGAATGTTTTTTTTAACTGAGTGTCTTTGAATACAACTATGACTGGTGGTGACATAAGGAAGTCAACAGTCAATATTAATTTCTCAGTCTGAAACAGCATACCATAACAGACACTGTTGGTGGCAACTGATGACTTCTGCTGAGGCTGATAAGGCTGATGAGGTTGATGAGGAAATGCACTGATGAATCTGCAAAGACTGGCTGGTGATGGGGAAGTGGTGGGGCACAAAAAAACGACAGCATCTTTGTCATAGTTGTGTCGTTGAATACAACTATGACTGGTGGTGACATGAGGAAGTGGACAGTCAATATTTATTTCTCAATCTGAAACATCATACAACAGAAAGCCAGACGAGTGAGCTTGTGAAAGTCTTACATTAAAGTTATCATCTCAGTCTGTTATCTGCTGTCATCCAGATGTGAAACATGTCATCTGGCTGACAACATACATTTGGCTTTAACTGAAGACTCTTTTTCCTCATTTTCAACAGTCAGTCAAGAGTCTCCTCTGCAGCATTGATTGGAGCCTTTGATGGAAGGTTTGATTGATAGGCTGGGCACACAGCACACATCCAATAACAAATCATCATATTCAACAATGAATGTGACAGCAATGTATAATGAAGGCCCACATCAAATAATGAAATTGCAATATCTAGTGTTGGAAGCTACACATATTAAACAGGATAGAGTTGTATCTAGTTTGTGTGGAGGTTCATATTTTCATGTTTAATGACTATTCTACCTCTCTATTCATTATCTGATGGGTTACTATTCATTGTTTGACCTTTCTCTTTCTATTCACAACACTTGACATTAATTGCAACATGCATTTGTTGTTTGATGTTTATCTTTTCATTATTAGATATGGATCAGTAGTGCATCACTCCCATCTCTACTTCCTCAACTCTCTCTGGTGTCTGCCCTCTGATCAGCTCATATTAGCAAAGACATGTGGACTCACACCTTTGGTAGTGTGTAATTAGATTAAACTAGTCCACTTAAGTATATAAATATATAAAATATATAAAGTATATATGATGTAAATATAAACAGCGATTAAAACACCACTGACTGATAATGAAAAAAAGGTTTATTGCTGTCTTTAAAAAATAAAGCACATACAGCACCAGTAAGTTCATTTGTAAATAGACAGAAAAACTTTCCAGTATAATAACAGCAAAAGTTACATGTAATAATTGATAAGAGCTCATTACATCTACAAAAGTAATTGTTGACGTCCATCTTGGAGCTTTTTTTATCTAACACTGTAAAACTATGCTGACTTTAAAGCTGCAGTAGCACCTGCGTAATGATATTTAAACATTACAAACTGATACCTCCTGCTGCTTTTTGAAATAGACTGCAATCAAAGTTTTTAAAATAAAATGATAAAATGACAAAATAACTGTAAAAATAATAATAATAATAACAATAATACAGTGGATAAATATTAAATGGGAATAAAACTTCAGTAGTCTTGTGCTTTGTAATTAAATTCACATGCTGTAGTTATTTTATATCATCTGCTATTACATTTACTGTACAAAACATTAAGCATGGCTGATATTTGGATAGCAGAGATTCACATAATGGTTATAAAACGCTGTTAATCATATTCATTTGGCCTTGTCCATACAGCTGTCTTTACTGACCTGAAAGACAACCACAAAAAAACAGGTGTATGGGGTTATTCATTCGACAAGCAATTATGACATAATCCATTTAATGGTCAGTAGAATTAATCATTACAGTCTGCACATAACATGACAGAATTATTACCAAGAGCTGTTCTTGGTTTAACTTGAGAATAAACAGCTTCATTAGTTGCTGCAGGAGCTGATTTTCCTATAAATGGAGAGAAGATTAGTTAGAAACATTTTCCAGTAATGTCATAATTTACAATGATAATGTAGTGAAGGGTTGTCAGGGTTAATGTCTCCACTGATAATTAAAGAATAACAGTATTGTATTGCCCACAGTGTTCAAAGCAGTCACACAGCAGAGTATTATGGTTTTTACAGGATTTAGTAAACATACTGATACTGAATATATGTAGCTGGGTGGTAAACTGGTTCAGGTGTTATTTTCCACTTAGGTGTGACATAGCTCTCGAAGTTGTTTGAATGTTAATACATGTGTTCTTTATTGTTTTCCTTTGAGTGTAAAATTATTTAAGTGTAAGCAGAATGTGAAGTAGACTGTAAGTGGGCTTTGGCAGCCTCACTTGTCATTTCTAGTTTTGGTCACTAGGCGGCAGCACTGAGCAATATTATTGTTGCTCCGCCAAGTGCATCTTGGTCTTTCTTCCTGTTTACCTGCAAAACAACCTGGAGACTTGCGGAGTGTATGTGATTCATGTAACATCGTGTAAAGTAGTTAGTAAAGAAACACATATCTTGTAAAATATCTCTGCATAAATAAGGTATTTATGCACGTTTATTTACGCACGTTAGCTGTCAATATTTTAACACGATGGTTTGATTTAGACAGTCCTGACATTGATGTCCTGGGATTTTGGCGCGAGACAGCGACCGTGTGTTCTCAGTGGCATTGCAAGGTAATGTTAGCATGCATAAAGCCATGTGCTATTGTATTGTGTGACTAGAGAAATTGTAAACTGTACGTGTGTTACATTGATATTAACTCTGCTAAAGGATAAACGACAGTGTTGAGTTGTGCCGTCTCCAGGGAGTTCCACGTGGGGTTGGTGAAACAAGTATCAAATAGAAGTGTATTTTGTAAATATACTGTATATTTCCAGGCCAATTTTGTTGGTCTATGGCTGCTAACCATGTAATTGTCTGGTTCTGTTTTTGTTGATAGTCATCGCCCACTGCCCTATTTCATACCTTGTATTTTGTTTTTTTGTTAATTTTAAATCATTTTATTTTGCATTCACTCTGCCTCGAATTGTGAAAGCACATGAGCTGCTCTCTAAAAGAACTCATTAGCTTACACACTCTGATAAAATGGCCTGTTGAAAATGTGGTCAATAAAATTCAAGCTACAAGAACCCCAGAAGTAATTGTGTAATTGAGTGGCATCTAATTCCACGGTCTACATATACATACTGATATATAAAAACTGTTCTTCAGCACTGCAAACACACATAATGTAACATAGACATACATTCCAATATTCAATGAAAACATAATAATTACACCTACAATTTTACAAACATTGCACACATTGCATGTTGCACTGTGCACAAATGTCTCATCCTTGAGAGTTTAGTCTGGTTCAAAATCTATTGATGTTCTGATTCAGTAAAACTCTCTGCTTTGTTATATTGTGTCATACAAATATCAAAATCTGAAATAATCATGTCTGACTGACTTCAGTTAACCATAGTTTTACGCCAAATCTATGAAGTAGGAATATAAAAGAAATAAATGATACAAAAGGGCATAAAATAACTATCTAATATATATGAAACGACCCATTTTAAAGTCTTAAGGCTCCTTTATGTGAGCAGGGTTTGACAATATCTGCCTCAAGCAGCTCCTAGTGGCAGTGGTACCAGAGGTGACTTAGATTATTTGAACTGCATGCTGACCCATAATTACATACAGTGTAATTAACAAATAATTATATGACACATTTTCAATAATAACATATAGGCGGGACTGTACCTGCAGCAGATCCTATCTTCACATCAGCATAAACAGAGGTCTCCACTGTTTCATGACGCTTCCCTGTTAAGATGATCAAAGAAATGCATGAAAATAATAAACATATCTTTTCTATTTGTTTAGGCTGCTGCCAGAAAAAAACATTAACTATTTATTGCATTTCAGTCATTTGAGTACTCACCCCTCTTGCCAACGTTTTTAAGTTCGATCAAAGAATATGTAATATCCTGGGATTCTCTTGCATCTGAAATATACTTGTTTTTTAGTTGAAGGATTTTATATCAATTAATTGTAATCAGTTCTCTTTAAATTATGTAACTGAGCATTTCTGACTGCTCTGTGTAAATCAAAAGGTATATACTGTACCATTTTCAGTGTCCTGAGAGTCTTTGATTGATTCATAGAGACAGACATCACCTACAGAGCAGTTAATAAGTTGAATAAGTTAATGTTATACTCTGATCTTTTTTATATGTGGTTAAACAGATGACAAGACTTTGAGACTTTAATGTTCTTTTAAAATCAGCTGAACAGAAACTGGGTGTAAAAATGTTCAATTTAGAGTGAATGATAAGTCCAAAAAATGAATCAGGATTAGTTGAAGACTGACCATGGAGAGAAGAGGAGTTTTCATTACGCTGAGTTTCATTCAGATTGGTGCTCTCAGACTGGATCGGTCTGAAACATTTAGTAAATACACTAAATTTAATAAGGAACATGTAAGATAAGGCTGTTATGTTAAAAATGAGAGAGTTTTGTACCAACCTGATAAATCGTGAATCTGAGAAAAAGATATATGTGTAGTTAGATGTGGTTGTTTTGATATTTCACGTTATGACATCAGAATACATATTTGAATAATTCAAAACATAAAATTCGTAACATCAGAAGGAAAAAGTCTCACCTATGGATGGTCTGTAGCGATACAACAGGACCAGAAGAATAATAAGAATAATTCCACAAACCAGCCCAACAATTAATCGTATAAGATATGAAGAGCTTTCAGGCCTGGACACTGCTACAATAGATAAGACATAATAAATATTTATACATCAATTAAGTTCTGTAACACTTTTCTGAAGCTGAAGTGCTTGAACAAAAATAAGTGAAGTGACATCAAGTCCAGGATACAAAAAACAGCACATACACATAAATACAAACACATTAATATACAAATCTAGAAGTATGAAATATAAATAGGTAGCAGGATGGAAATGTGTCCCTGTCTGGTCGAAGCAGGCCTGTAATGTTTAAGTCTCTGAATTACTCTGTGATCACTAACCAATCGTTGTATGTGGGCACCCTATCAAGGCAGGAAGTTGATTTCTGAGCGCTCCCCTGACACTGAATGCACGTCTCTTGTTCACCAGACTTCTGCAATTGCTGAAGGTATGGGAATAGTTTCTGTGCTGGTGTTTAGGGTATGCACTCATGCTGTTGCTTATGTTAGTGGTTTATGATTTTTCTGATGCCTCCATGGAGGCTTACCTCCCCAAGAAGTGACCCATCTCATGGACTGCTGTTGGTTGATTCACTCCTCCCTCACTCCGCAATTTTAATATGTCGCGTGTAGTTAATGGGTGTTTTGTTTCTAGGTCTCCATGTGTTGTAGCAGCACAGTCACTATAGACTCTCTCCTCCCCTGAACCTACAGACGCAGCCTGATTGGTCGCTATGTAGCTTACTATGGCGCCAGGTTCATCTCATCTTGTGGCTGTCATTGGTGCTTTAATTTGATATTTCATTGTTGTTATGGATATTCCGTAACTGAACAGGACTACACTCAAAATATCCACAACAACCGTGTATAACAGGGACTTTGGGCTCTGGTCATTGTCTAGCAGCTTCACTCTGGCTCACACTGCAAGACCGCTGCTGCTTTTCCCTACAGCTGGTGTTAATGATCATCGTCCTTGTTTTGATTTGTTTGGTCAGGTCATGATGCATTGTGGGCCGGCAGTGAAATGACAAGTACTCCTTTAGAGGAGTCATTTTAATTGTGTGAGTGCGTTTGCATTGTGAGCAGCATTTATTCCTTCTTTTGTTATCGATTGCTTATTCACAGTTTTGCTTAGTTTTTTTTTATAGCTTACGTAACGATCTTATACAGCTCTCTTCAGCTCAAAATAAAACTTTGACTCATCATTCATTGTATTCATTTGTATTTTTATATTTAATAAATTATGAAATGTTATGTTTAATTATTGAATGTCCTTATATATACTATAACAAATCTTACACAATCAATATGTGAAATCATCTGAAATTAGACCTGTTAATTTCTAATTCTGTAAAGTATTTGACCACATTTCTTTCTAAGACAGCAACACAGTTTAGAAGAAAGAAAATGAATGAATTGTTTTAATCCTACTCACCCTGAACTGACATCCAACTCTGTGCTGATACTTTTCCTGAGTGTTTACACTTGTAGAAACCTTCGTCTGACTTTGACACTGCAGAGATATTCAGCTCCCCTCTGATATCATTTTGGATAAGTTTGTCATTTTGATAGAAAAACACATTGGAAAGTAATTCTTCTCTCTTCAGTTTGCAGCCAAGAGTAACAGAATCTCCCTCAGTCACAGGATGCACAGGGCTCACCAGGATAATATCTGCATCTGTAAAACAGTCAAAGAATATGAAGTTTCAGTCAGAGACCAGCTGCTGACCTTTAGAACAAGGTGACATAAAACCATGAGAATAGATCACACATATGCCTTTATTTTCCTCCAACTAATTTATCTCACAGAATCAGTGTAGCTGAACAAAGACTCATGATTTCAGCTTTATTACATGCGTGTCTTGTAACTGTAAATGTACTAGCTATGGCTAGTTAGCGCTAGAGCTAACAGGCACATATGAAAGAAACAGTGGATGGTTATTGACACGAAAACTCTGACTCTGACTGAATCAGCATGTTAATTCTTGTTAAGTCTTGCTGCACACCAAAAAAACTGTGAACCAAACATTTTGGATCTGAAAAATATTAATTTCCAGTTTAATAAATATGAAGAAGCTTTAATTTGGTCCACAGATGAGTTTTTGGTTTGAAGGAAGCCCTTTCATAATTTATTTATTCTTTTGTATTACCTGTGTTTGACAACAACACGACTAATGATGTTGTTCAGAGGATGTCTGTTTTTCTAATTGAGTGCAAGATATTTATTTATGATGATATTAATGAAATAAAATACAGATTAGGCATATAACTTGTTTGTCTACACAGGAAGTGTAGTTAGTGACACCATGTTGAAAATAATTTAAATACAAGATGAAAATAAAATAAAATGTGATGTAAACATACTCTGTATAGTGATGTTGACTGCATTGCTGAACTCTCCTGATCCAGACTCACACCAGTACACTGCATCACTCTGCAGTGAACTGTTGATGTTGCATGTGGATCCAGTCATTGACCTCCAGTTAGAACAGTAGTAGTCCTCAGGAAACCTCCTCACTCTCCACTCAGTAGAGTTTCCTTCACAGCTCAGTGAGACAGAGTCAGAGATGAAGTGCTGCACACTGTCAGGACTCACTTTGAGAGTCACTGCTGAATGAACATCTGAAAAACAACATGTAATGAGGGACAAACCAAGTACAGAGATATTAAAATTAAACACAATGCGAATAATCCTCTTGTTGTACTTTTAATACTATTTATTATTGAGAATAAAACATCTGAATAACATAAAGTGTGTAAAAGGTGATTTGGTGAAACTGTGAGTGTTAAGAACAGAGCATATGGACTGACAGTGGAGATGTGAAGTGTGCAGCAGAGTGGTTTGAGCTGTTTTATGGATGTTTTGATTATTTTTCTATTTTGAAAACTTGCTACCAAGATAACTACAGCAACTGTTCACTGTGAAGCTGTAAAAAATCTACGTTTACCTGCCACCTTTCAAACATACAGAGGATGTGTTTTTCATACTAAATGATGTTTCATTATCTCTATATAAAGTACTAGTCAAAAGTTTGGACACACCTTCCCATTCCCTTGAATGAGAAAGTTTGTGTACACTTTTGACTGGTACTGTATAGTCTGTTTTTCTCTCATCTGTCTGAGTTTCTGTACTTTGTCCATTTACCTGCTTTGTTTCCTGCTGACTTTTCTGGTTTTTCATTACTAGATTTTGACTGTTTTGTATGTCTATATGTTGCCTGACCACTAAATAAAGTCTCATTTAACCAACCTGTCCAGCCTGCTGTGTCACTGAAAGTAATGAGTATTGGCTGTAAGATGAGCTCAGGTTTCCAAAGTAAAAGTATTCATTGCAAAGAGGAAAAGAGTTCGGTTATAATATATCTCAGTTTGTTAGTGCTGTAATGCTTTCAGATCAACTGAAGATGTAAAGAAGGAAATCCAGTCCAGTCCAGTATGTAGAATAATTCAATATCAACATTGTGTTTGGTTAGTGTTGTGAAAAACTGAAATCTTGACTTGATGAAGAAAGGTCATAAGTTCACCACAATCAATACCCAGATGATGACATCACAACTGCTTCTTGACAGAAGGAGACAAAAACAAACAAGCAAACTCACCTCCAGACCAAACAAACTCAGGTTTGCTGTCTTTAGTGTAAAACACTGGGTCTCCTCTTCCAGCTCTACACACATATCCTGCTGTGTGTGTCGACCCATGAATGATGTAGGAATCCTGTTCAGTCCCATTGGTGCTACCAGGTAGCAGCTCATAGCTGTAGGAGTTGTCTGATAGTTTGGGAACAGTCTTATACCAGTAGAACCTCCATCCTGCAGATGGATGTTCAACCTCACAGCTCAGAGTTACTGAGTCTCCAGGACTCAGCCATGATGGAGACACAGTGAGGACAGGTGCATCTGTTGGAAAGTGATTTTATCAGAATGAAAACATGTTATGATGTAGACTTTAGTCTTTACACATATAAATGTATGTATCAATTATAAATATGTATGAACCTGAATGTATGTGTATAGACTTAATTATATACTAATATATATCAAAATGTATTTTATTGTAATGTTAATATTTTCAGTATAAATTAAATATGATCAGACTTACTGTCAGATACTGTCAGTGTGATGTAATCACTCCACTCTGTTGAATTATGTTGTGCATTTTTCATTTTGCCTTTACACCTGTAGTTTCCACTGTGGTATAAGTAAGCATAGCTAATCCTGTATTCATTTTGATTTGAAGATGTGTAACTGGGTGTTTCCCATTCATACACCCACTCTGTGTCTCCGTCATGGATCTCACATCTCAGCATCATGGCCTCTCCTCTGTATATCTCAGTCCAGTTGGGTTGCAGGGTCACAACAGCCTTATTTGAGACTATTAATGGTTATGAATGAATGAGGATACAAGAATGACAAAAGTTAAAATCAGTCAAAACAGTTTTTTTAAGCCTAAATCACAATCAATAGTCATGAATACACAGTAGTTTTTTTTCTACATTGTGTTTTACAAATCTCATTGTCAAACTCACCAGTTTTGTTGATCCTGATTGAATCACTGTAGTCTGTGTAGTAAACTGGGTCTCCTCTTCCTCCTCTGCACCAGTAGTCTCCTCCCTGTGAGACACTGATTTGTCCAGTTGATTGGAAAACAGCATCTTGTGTGTTCAGGGGTTCAGAGGTTTTGTACCAGTAATATTTCCAACCAGATGATGATGATGGGTCCACAGAGCAGGTCAGGGTCACACTGCCCCCTACTGGAATGACTCTGTTGTCAGCACTCAGTTTGGCCTTTGGTCTGTTTGCTGTTCAGTTTAAAACAAAGACATTAAAAAGATAATTATTGTCCCTGTAATTTATTCCAATTTAAATAACTGTGCAAATTAGAACATAATAAATTTCACCCAATCTTGGTGGGAGATCAAGCACACAGAAAATAATAATAACAAGAAGAAGAAGAAGAAGAATTTAAGCACTGTGATCTGCACCATGAGTCATTCTTTTATATTTTCCTCTGTTAATAATGAATCAATTAAGTATATTTCAAATGTTACAGGACACTGAATGGTGACTGGTCATCAAAAGAAAACACAATTATTTACTGATCAGTCCTGAGAGGTTGAATAATTCTTGAGGTAAGAAATGTTTCTATTGAATTATTCACACACTGAAAGGTGTAAACTCCAAAAAATGATACTTTGACAACTGAGTTCAACTTACATCACACTATTAATCTGATGGGATCACTTCATTCTGTTGAGGACTAAAGGTAGCGGTACTTTGTAAAAAGTAGCACTGAAAATCTGGTATTCACTTTGTTTTGGAGGTTTTTCTTTGGTTGTTTTCCATTCATACTCCCACTCAGTGTCTCCACCATCCTCTATCTCACATCTTAGAGTGATCGACTCACCACTGAATATCTGAGGCCAGTTGGGTTGCTGTGTTACAACAGTCTTCTTAGAAACTGTACCCACCAAATATACACAGTTTGGATAAAAACAGAAATCTATATGGTATGACTGTCCTTTCTGCTGTCACTGTGACCTTGAGATTACTTGATGTTCACATTAGAACAAATAAACAAAACAAGTAAATGGTTGGAATGAGATTTGCCTGAAGAAAATGTTCTTATTTCAGTACAAGAACTACAGGGAATCATTCTTGAAATTTCCCTCAGAAAAAACTTCAATCAAGTCATTAAACTAATACCTTCATCTGGAAGTTGCAAACAGAGTATGTGACATATGACTCTCATTGGCTGATGACAGGAGTTACTGCAGAACTAACTAATGAGTTACAGTTGATGTTTATTTAGCCACCAGAATTGTTGTGTTGATCATGTGGTGGCATGTTTCTCAAAAAACGTTAGTTGGTGGTAGTTGGTGACACTGGTGCAAAGTATAGAGCTTTTTTCCTAACTCTATTCAAGAGTGTGGTTCATCAATTTGAGTGCATGATTTATTGATTTCACTTTCAAACTTTGTAATATTGTCCTCTAAAACCCTGCCCTCATACTCAAATGGCCTCTTGCGCTTAGATTTGCTCTGTTTCTGCTCAAACTGTGTGCTTGCACTCAAATATAATGTTGCTTGCACAGTTGTGTATAATAATAATAATAATAATAATAATAATAATAATAATAATAATAATAATAATAATAATAATAATAATAATAATAATAATGATGATAATAATAATGAAATACTAATATTACTGTGTTCTAGATTTAATACACAGTACAAGCTATATCTCATTCTAACTTATATTAAATGCCACACAGCCTACCAGGCTGTGTGCAGGTAGGCGGGGAAATCATCATGGCAGCTGGGGTTACTAGACACACCTGCACCTCATTACAATGACCAGCTATTTAAGCTAACCCCCTACACCCAACTTTTAACAGATTATTCCTTGTGCTTCTGTTTCTGAGATCTTCGTCAAGATATTAGTTTGAATTTTGTTTTTCCCTCGCCAGTCGAATTACTCCTGGACACCTTAAGTTCCTTTTTGTGAGTTTGTGTTGAGTTTTTGCCTGCCTCTTGTGTTTCCGGATATTCTTTTTGAAATCAATTGTGTGTTTGTTCCCTCACCAGTTGAGATGCTCCTGGACACCTTTAGTTCCCTTTTGTGAGTTTTTGTCGAATTTGTCAGAATAAATCTTATATTCGATTCTGCATATGGGTCCTGGCTCTCTTCCCTAGTACAAACCATGACAAAACACACATTGCTACCTAACACAAAGAGTAAAACTATGACGTCTAAAGCAACATATTCCTTTGATATTTAGCTAAAACAGCATGAACTATGTGAGTTTACATTCTGGACATAAGGTACTTTCTTACCAAAGTCCACTTAGCATGTTAGTATTAGCTTAACTCACGATTAGTGATTAAGCATTAATTTGGTCGTTAAGACTTTACCATAAGACAGACAGATGTTACACATCTTGAATGCTCACCTTTGTCTATGACTATTTAAAAACGACAATAGAAGTGACTTTAAACACCAAATTTGCCATCTGGCTTACATTTAAGATAGTCTAGTTCATTTATCTTCAATGATGTTAGCTGAGCTAAAACATCACATAACAAGTCAAAGTTACAAAAGAAAGTTCTAACGTACCTTACTAACTCGTTAAATATATAGAGGTTTTATACCTCTAATCTGTTATCACAGCCAGCAGCAAGTAACAGAAGCAACGTTGTCGAAAGCACAAACCTTAATTTTACCATTTATATAATTTCTTCAACTGTTTATTCCTCCCTGACATGGTGGGTTGGTCAAATGGCTGTGATTGACTGTTGGCTGTTCAATTAATCTAACTTGACCAATAGGTTTTTCATGTATGTGTGGTTAATCATGTCGTTTAATCAGCGACTACCTCAGGAAAAAGTGGGCAGATGGAATTATGTTTCTGTATAAACTGTGGGGTTGTTGGCGGTCTCTCTCTCTCTCTCTCTCTGGTGCTCTCAGCTGCTCTCTCTCTTTTTCTCTTGTCTTTTTTCTAATGAGTCAGGATTGGGATGGGACTTGCCCTGGAATTTTTTCACTCCAATGTTAAACAACAGGCTTGAAACATTAATCTTCATCTAATCTAATCATCATCTTATTTTCAGTAGATCAGTTCCAGTAATTCTGTTTCCAAACTAAAAATCAGATAGACTGAAATTAAAAACAAATCATTTTGAATATGAATGACAGATGGTTTGACTTACATGATACTGACAATGTGATGGTATTACTCCACTCTGTTGAGGAATACAAGTTCTTTCTACCCTTACATCTGTAGTCTCCACTGTGGGAAACAGAAGCACTGCTAATCTTGTATTCATTATCTTTCAGAGTTATGTCCATGTTGTTTATTCTCCATTCATATTCCCACTGACTGGCTGCATCTCCCTGGATCTCACATCTAACAGTGATTGTCTCACCACTGTATATCAGAGACCAGTTGGGTTGTAGAGTCACAACAGCCTTGTTGGAAACTGTTCAAACCAAAAATACCCAGTAAGACACAACTAGAAATAAAACATTTAGAGACAAAAATATATATATATATAAAAAAAGAAAAATATAGTATGAAAAGAGCTTTGCAATCACATGTTTGTCAGATGAAGAGGTCTTACTGAGGACAACAGTCCTCCAGAACACCTGAACCTAAACTTTTACAGGATGCATTTATCTCACAGTGTAGAGAGACTTGACTGTTCAACATCAGTCATTTTGAGGAACAGTTTAATAATCCCAATTATCAGTGTTGTCTAGTTAACCAGAGAGGCAGTTTACTGGAAATTTTAAAATATTAAATTGAATTTAATATTTCATATCAAACAAGAATGAGAAGCTTTTATTCAGCATTAAAATTTAAAGTTTATATGATAAAAACGGATGTTGAAATTTAGTGTGAATAGATTTTATTTGCATTTCAGGGCAGTTTGTTCACAGCCATATTTCTGATAAACATTCACCTGAAGAAAAGATTTGTATCGGGGGGGAAAGTTGGTCAAGTAATAAACTGAGGATCACAGTACTGTCAGCAAATGTAATGATGTGTCTGTTCTCATGCTGAGAAAGGACTCACCACTCGGGGGAGCCACTGGACTAAAGAATCTTACCTGCCATCACTAACCCTGATCATTTTAAAATATAAGGTACTGGGGTACCTGAGGTACTGGACTAAATCATCCATTCATTATGGTTCTTGTTACCACATATGGTTCTCTTCCACACTTCACACACTGTTTAAGAATTTAATTTAAAGAATATAAAAGTTGTTTTATTCCTGAACAAATGACTTAACTCGCCTGTTTCCTCAATGGTGACTTCATTACTTTCAGGTGTGAAGACATCTGGTTCTGTTCTGCGTCCTCTGCAGGTGTAAAAGCCTCCATGTGAGATACTGATACTGTTTGATTCACCAGCTCCTGCTGTCTGAAGACGAGTTTTTTCAGAATCTGGTGAGGTCTGTCTGAGCCAGTCATATTTCCAGCCAGTAGAGTCCTCCATGTTGCATTGCAGTGTCACACTTCCCTGTACTGGTATGATGTTGCTGTCTGCTGTCAGTGTAATGTTGCGTCTACGTGCTGTTAAGTTTAGAAAAATAATAAAACAAAGAAATTACTGTAATGAACATGTCGTCAAAAATGTATTTACATTTTTACAGAACACAAAGGAAACATTTGTCTCAAATGATGTATAATTCAATGTTCAAATAAATTTATCGTCTGTTTGAAAATATTTATGTTCATAATCAAACTCCAACTTGTCTTTCTAAATGCTGCATATGTGTTTTCTTCACATGCTTGTGTGTTTTCTGCTACATTTACATGTGAATCTTAAGTTGCAGTGCATTAAACTCTCTCAGCCTCCCGTACCCTTGTGATAAAATCTGCTTGAAATTGAAGACTTTAGTAAACAGAAGTCAAACAATATGATGTCAGTTTCTCTCTTTTGTTCAGTGACTGGTTAGATGAAGGCAGAAAAAAGATTCACTTGTTGTTCATCACTCACTTAGTTTTTTCAGAAGACAAAAAAATCATTATTAGCTGAATAAATAAAGTGAAATGCAATTTAAAGTTCAGACAAGCAAAGTGGACATTTTAAGATAAGATTACTTTGTGAAGCTACTTACGTTCAAATTGCAGTTCTTTCTCTCTGGATTCTGACCCTTCATCAAACTTACACTTATAACGACCTCTGTCTGACACTGATAATTCATGAATGGTCATTTCTACAGCAGTGTCTGATATTCTACGTGATTGATGGTTCGTGTCCATTTCAACAGATGATCCATTTCTGTAGAAGGTGGCTTTCTTCTCATTTCCAGGAGTACGATGCCTACAGCGCAGAATCACTGAGTCTCCCTCAAACAATGTGAATGCAGGACTTTCCAGGACCACATCATCATCTGTACAACAGAGGTGTAAACTTATTTCATTAATCATCTCAACTACTGTAAATTTATATATATTTCTTATAAACAAAGCTATGACATTATTAGTTATTTACTAGCAATATGATATCAATGTTAAATATAATGGTTTTAAAGTGTGTTGTGAGAATTCAGCATTAAATTGGATTAATAGGAAGTTGTAGTCACACTTACTGTAATAATTAATGATATGACTACCAGATGATTTTATGTTCAGATTCTTAAAAGCAGCTCCACACTCACCTGTTTGCTACATTAGTTTCACAATTATAAGATTTTATAATTATAAGAGGAATGTTGTTCATACAGGCTGGTCCTGCACTTGGCTTGTCAAACCACAATCGCCTCCAATGTAATTGAAGTTGTAATGACTGTTGTAATTAACTGCACCTGCGGATGATTCTTTCCCCTCATCAGTGTCATCATCGTTCTCTGCTGAGTCACCACCCTGCTCTGTTAAGAGTTAAGATTATCAGATGAATGTATGAAGAGAAAACACATCTGTATGAAGTTATCAAACTCTTTAGTAAATATACAATTTATCTCAAGGGTCAGAACAACATCTGGTCTCATTATATAAACATACAAATATGCCCAGAAATGATAAATAACAAACTATATATAGGATATTTGAGGAATAAGCAATTCAGCACTAATCAAGTCATTTCAGAATTTGTATTGACATATGGAGTAAAATTATACATAAATGACAAAATATAAACGAAAAAAGGATGATTAAGAGCAATACTGCAGTGATAAATAAGAGATAAGTAGTTAAATATAATATATAAATTAAAAATAATTGTTCACCTTCAGAGTATCCGTAGAAGAGTGTATTCAGCACTAAAATAAAGATTAAAATTTCAGAAATAAACAAACTAAAGAAAGTCAAAATCATAATAAAGGCATTTAAAACTATATAGAGTCTATATACAGTAAGTTAGTAAGCAGGAAGGAGACACATAAAATGAGAAAAACTCTTTTAAATGAAATGTAAATAAAAAACCCACATACATAACAATACCTTAAACAATTTACAAGTATTGTGCAAAAATAATTGCTTCAAAAACAGTCCTTCAATCTAAAGTGAGTCAAGTCAGCAACCAACATGTGGCCTATAAAACAAGCCTGTAGTTAAAAACCATAAGCGTGCTCTGTTCAAGCTCTCAGAGAAACTGCTTCAACCAGTGATACTCTGTAATTCTGACTATTCAGGAACATCTTCTTTAATCTGTGACATGCAAACAGAGAAAGTCAGTCATGTACTTACGGAATAATCCCAGCACACAGATCAAAGTGTACCTCATCCTCACATCCAGCACCGACACTCTGTTACTCAGCTGCTCTGAGTCTGACAAATGTTTCTACTTTGATTTATTAATAACGCAGAAGCAAGACAGAGAGAAGTTACATTTCTTGTAAATATGAGATCAGAGTTTTTCTCCAACTTCTTCTTCTTCGTTTAGCCTGCCTCTGCTTCCTTCCCTTTTATGCAAAGCTCAGACAACTTCAGTTGGTTTGACTGCAGCAAACGACACATTCACACTTCCTGGCCACTGCAGAAATATATTAGCTTGTGTCTTGTGCAAAGGATTGTGCCTGGAAAATGTTATAAATTAAAAATGTATAAACAATACGTATGTACTACACATCTATAAACCATATAATCATTGACTTTAGTCATATCACATCATAATCATGCTTAACATTTTATTGTGTGTTTATTTGTGCATGTTGTGCAGTATATGCCCACTGCTCTTGCATCAACAGTGTCAGTGGTGAGGTAGGTGTTGCTTGTGTATATATATACACATGTATAATTATACTGTATAGGCATGTACATTACATCCGGTATAAGTGTGTATGGTTAATAATCTGCATATTGAATTTTATTGTAAAACGGCCATGTTACAAACCTCTGGTAATAAATTATAATGGTTGCTTATTTTTGCTGTCATTTCCTTGTACCCATTATTCATTTCCTAGACTTTGGGTGGACTATGGGATGCAAACTTGATGTTTACTTAACAACTAAGGCCTGAGAGGAAACAAGCCAAGCCTCTGCATATCAACATGACAAGAGTAAACCAGCTTACTAGTTCCTCTTCACACATGATATGTTGCTTTGATAGCAACACATACTTGGTGCTTTTGATTGATGTTGTCATCACATTCACACCAGAGCTGATGTGTCAATAAACGGAAAAGAAGAGATGTCTGATACTGTGCAGGATCAGGATCATAATTATAATAATAAACTTAGGTGGTCAAAACTAAAACAAGTGAAAATATTTTGGGAGGTAGTAGAATGAGAGTCAAGTGCAATGCATATGAATATAATATAGCAATTTCAGTTTTTTTGTCTTTGAATACAACTATGACTGATGGTGACATGAGGAAGTGGACAGTCAATATTTATTTCTCAATCTGAAACATCATACAACAGAAAGTCAGAGGGGTGAGTGTGTGAAAATCTGACATGAAAGTTCTCACAGTGTTTTGTATCTTGAACCCTTCCTATCATCTCAGTCTGCTCTCTGCTGTCAACTAGATGTGAAATATGTCATCTGGCTGACAACATACATTTGGCTTTAACTAAAGACTTTATTTCCTCATTTTCATCAGTCACTCAAGTCTCCCCTGCAGGACTCCTGCTCTGTAGGCATTGAGTGGAGCTTTTGATAGCAGGTTTGATTGACAGGCCGGGCACACAGCACACATCAAATAACAAATCACCATATTCAACAATGAATGTGGCAGCAATGAATAATGAAGGCCCACATCACATAATGAAATTGCAATATCTAGTGTTGGAAGCTACACATATAAAACAGGATAGAGTTGTATCTAGTTTGTGTGGAGGTTCATTTTTTTTTTTCATATTTAGTGACGATTCTACCTCTCTATTCATTATCTGATGGGTTACTATTCATTGCTTGACTTTTCTATTCATAACATTTGATTGCAAAGTGCATTTGTTGTTTGATGTTTATCTTTTCATTATTAGATATGGATCAGTAGTGCATCACTCTCATCTCTACTTCCTCAACTCTCTCTGGCATCTGCCCTCTGATCAGCTCATATTAGCAAAGACATGTGGACTCACACCTTTGGTAGTGTGTAATTAGATTAAACTAGTCCACTTAATTATATAAATATATAAAGTATATATGATGTAAATATAAACAGCAATTAAAACACAACTGACTGTTTAATGAAAAAATGTTTATTGATGCCTAAAAAATAAAAAAAAAGCACATACAGCACCAGTAAATTCATTTGTAAATAGACAGGAAAACTTTCCAGTATAATAAAAGTTACATGATATAGTTGATAGCAGTTCATTACATATACAAAAGTAATTGTTGACGTCCATTCTGGATCTTTTTCATCTGACACTGAAAAATATGTTGACTTTAAAGCTGCAGTAGCTTTAAAGTCAACTGATACAAACTGATACCTCCTGCTGCTTTTTGAAACAACGTGCAATCAAAGTTTTCAAATAAAGTGACAAAATAACTGTTATAATCATTATAATTATAATTTTAATTATGTGCTCATGTTTAATTAGAGCACCGTGTTTATGTTTGCCTCTTATTTTTTAGTTGTTGGCTTTTTGATTAACACCAGAGACTTCAGAACAGTTTGTTCACAGCCATATTTCTGATAAACATTCACCTGAAGAAAATATTTGCACCAGGTGGGAACAAAGTTGGTCAAGTAATAAAGTGAGGATCACAGTACTGTCAGCAAATGTAATGATGTTTCTGTTCTCATGCTGAGAAAGGACTCACCACTCGGGGGAGCCACTGGAGTAAAGAATCTTACCTGCCATCACTGACTCTGATCATTTTAAAATATACTCAATAAAATCATCTAAAAGCCACCTCACCAATTTAAAATCTAGACTGAAACAAAGCAAATGAAATTTTGACATCTAGTGGTGAAAGCTACCCACAGACCTTCAACAAACGACCACAGTATTCTACCTCTGTATTCATTATTTAATGGGAGACTCTTCATTGTTTGACCTTTCTATCCGTAATGATTGTCTTATCATTATTTGCAATTTGTAGCTGTTAATTGATGCTCAGCACATAAATGCTTATGATAATAAAAACATTGACTATCATTCTTTTTAATAATATGATATAAGAATTTATATGTGAAATTAAAAAAAAGTGTGTGTGAAAGTGAAGAGAACAATTTATTATTGATTTTTGATTGATTTATTTTTTTTAACGAATGAATGAAAATATTGATGATATCGTTTCCAAGATATTCTTTTACAAAAAATATAAACATTGAAGGACACAACCAAAGTTTATATTCTCAATAATGTTAAGACACACTTAAAAAAATCTATAAAACAAATGCATATCTATAAAGATGCATCCTCCAAAATAATAATGTAAATATTGCATTAATGTCCATATCATCATTCTGGTTTTCATAGAATGCTTTCTAACATTCTTCTTTCAGCTTTTGTGCTCACGTTTTTGGCCTCTCCACATCTTGTTTGTCCTGTTGATGGCGCTGTGGCTTCAGACTTTTTGGCTTTTGCAATACACTGTACACTGTGTCAATCTGTCTGGGGTGCTGTGCCTCATCCAGGGTGACAGACTGTGAAGCCATTGTCTCTTGTATCTTCTTGTATCCTATCGTGTCTTTACCGTTGTCACTCTTGCCCATAACGGCCCTCACACCTGGTCCCTGTAAAAGGCTGTAAACAGTATCTACTTCCTGACTTTGCATGGACCCCAATTCCTCTCCTGGGCTTATGGTGTGGTTGCTGGTCTGGCTGGTGCCTGTGGTCTCTACATTTTCATAAGTGACATCTTGACTTGAAGAGGTAGAGACCCTGGGGCTAGGTAGAGACCCTTGTGGCTGCGTCTCCAGTGGCTGGCTTTGCACCAACTGTATATTAGATGTCTGTGTCTGGAAATAATCCGGCAAAATATGTTTTAGTCTTTTAAACAACATCTCTCATATTCTGACAAGACACCTCGTAGTATTGAAGTAAAGCTCAATTTCACATCCATTTCTCTTGAAACATCCCTAGAAATACATCACCCTGTCATCAAATAATCATCATCATCAAATCCTTCCACATTTACATCCCCAAAGTTTCATCAAAAAGATCAATTTAAATATATTTTAGTAAATGCCGCTTACCTGATGGTGATTATTTTCTGTTGAAAAACACTTCGTAGCCATGAAGACAGTAAATGATAATATTACAATCAATGCAATAACTATTACTATTATAACTGTCGCTGTTGTTGGTGATGCTGGTTTGTGTTCAGGACTAGATTTACTGAAGCCTGAAAAGATAGAAAAACATTTTTTAGCAGATAATACAGATGAGTCAGATGATTGATGAGGTTATGTTAAAGTTACAGAGTGAAAAATAAAAGAGCCATATTTTCTGGAATTAGAGGAATTTCTGTACAGTCAATCAATTAGTAACAAATCAACAAAACAGGCTATTAAGCACAACCATGTCATACTTACACGTTGCCTCCATTCTTTCAGAAACATTGTTCGTGCTGACATGATTGTTGCCACTGCAGATAATTGTTTTGTTATTGGTGTAGATGGATATGTTGACCTTGGTGGTTGATCTCTTAGATGTCCTGCAGCTGTCCACATCACAAACAGACCACATCCAGTCTTCCTGGATGGAGCAGTTGACTGTGATGTTGCAGAGTCCAGCAGACTGGTTGGAGTGCAGCACTGACATCCTGATCACAGGTCTGGGAACAGCGTCTGCAACATCCAGCCAAGCAGATAAATAAACTGAGCATTAGATGATTTAATGGCACCCTCCATTGGCTGCCAGTAAAAAAAAACACCACATTATATTGAGTGAACTTAGGATGTCTTATATTTAATATGAGATACAACAAAATTAATAACAAAAGTATATATGTGCAAAATCCACACTAGCAAACCAAACTATTGACCAGTTTTGAAGTTGCAACAAGAGAAAAACATTTTTTGCATTTTCATTGAAGATAGTGAGAGATTATTTTATGCTTATTGTCATGAAATGTGTGAGAATCGACTATATTCAGAAATGTATGAATTCATAAAGCAGATCCAGTAAGTACTGTGTAGAACTTACCTTCGACAACGACTTTGTGAGACTCAGTGATATCATTTAAGTTAAAGCCAAAGAATGAGACTTTATATGTGCCACTGTTTGTCTCATTCAGATCACGCACACACAAGGTTAGGTTCCCAGGTTCATAATTCACTTTTTCTGCGTAGTCGGGGTTGATGAAGTCACTAGAAGCAATCAATTTTCCAGCAAATGTCCATCGACCATCTCGATATGGAGGTGGTGTTTCAACATGAAGACATACTGTGCTGTGTTTCAGACGGTAATGGATCATTGATGGGTCCTCAGCCATAGTACCTGATAGGAAACATCCCAGTAAAAGACAATTTCTTAAAATAAGTTATAGCACCTTACAAAAGTTAGCTTACTTACAAAAGATATCCTGATATACTGTAAGTGTGATAGGCCTGGATGCAAAATTAAATTTAGCTTTTAATTATTTGTAGTACCATTCATGTAAAATAAGTAAGCAAACATCAGTAAAACAGGAGAAAATGTCAGCACAAAATGTAGACCTCATGAAACATGCAAATCTTTTGGTAATGCTACATGATACCAAGGAGCACAGAAGCTTAGCTTGTATTTTTAATCACCTGTAAGTGTAACTTATAGGTGATTAAAAACACTACCCTATAATAAACTACCCTATAATAAAATATAATAAATGTCCTACATTCATTTAAAAAGAAAACTGTGCCACATATACGGAGCAAAACTATAGACTGTTTACGTTAGGAAACCTCATATAAGTAGATACAAAAAACAAAATAAGTGGTTTACACACTGTACTGACAACCGACAACGGAACTTTTATCATTCTTACCTGCAATAATAAATAAACTCAGAAGAAGAAACATTTTTCAATCCACACGAAATTCTCTCTCACGTCAAAGACTGAAATTAAAAACAGGAAATTTACAGTATAGTGCAGCAAAGCATGAACCAACGAAGACAAACACCTGTCTGTGAAGATGCAGGAAGTGGAAGCTGTGTCTTTCTGATCAAGAAAGAGAGCAGCCTATATGCCACACAGAAAACCTATTTTTACACTTTGGTAAATTATTTGTATAATTTAGCATATAACACATATTTGCAGCGGTGGAACGTAACTACAAGTACATTTACTCACTCTGTACTTAAGTGCAATTTTGAGGTACTTGTACTTTACTTGAATATTTCCATTTTATCCTACTTGCTACATCCACTCCACTACATTTATTTGACAGCTCTAGTTATTTTTCAAATGATGATTAGACATAATGGATAATATAACAAGCTTTTAAAATACAACACATTGTTATAGATGATACCAGTGGTTGCCAACCTGTCTTAGTCTGCCTGTAGCGCTCCACCATCTGCCCTCTTCCGCTATCAAATCAGCTCCACTGTAAGGACAGGAAATGCACACAACAAATGGTTAGACACTTCTGGTGGAAGCAGTTTTGTCACTGATTTATATTTAATTAGTGTGTCAACACTGTAATGTGAAAACTATTCTATATAACTATTGCCTATTCTGTGTATGTAGCATGTTACATGGGTATCTATGCCAGTTTATGAACATATATCAATTCAGTAATTCTACTGGTATCTTGTCAGTCCATACTATTGATTTATTCTGTCAAAATAGGACATAAACTTCATCCATATGGCCTAGCAACATCAATTCATAGAAACACATAAAGTTTTAACAATTGGGGCTTAAACCTCTCTGTCTGTCTTTCTCACAAAAACACACATACACAAGCTCCTCATTATACACTATTCTGTTGTGTGCTATTATAGTAGATGGTTCCACTGAACTCCTACATATATTATACTTGGCTGCTACTTTACTCACTATCAGAAGACAAAAATACACTAACTTAGCTGCGTGTTTTTCATGGTATGGTCAAAGTGAATTATTAAGTGCTTCATTAAGAAACAAAACAAAACAAAACAAAAAATATGCAAACTGACTAAATAATCAAATGTTCTTTTGCCTTTTATTCAATAAACAGTATTTAACAACAGTAGTGCGCTACTACTTGTGTTCAAAGTCATTACTTGTTGTCCATTCGCCATTCACAGTACAGCAAATACCCTTGCCTATGTGTAATTTCTTCACAAACTTCCACGTCTTCATTGTGTGTAGAGAAAAGATTGTCTTCTTATATTATAACTGGTGCACCAACAGCGAGCTCAACATTTGTTAATTTTTACCAATTCAGGTCATTCAAGAGTACTTATTTATTAATCTAGACACTCTGTTTATCACACTGTCTATTTTTAAATTAAAGACAACATAAGGTGTGACTTTAAATCATAAAGGACTGTTATTGCTACAGGGACGGCATATTTTTTACAATGACTACACAACAAGAGTTAACTTTAACCACCCTAAATTTAGTAAAGTATGCAATATTTAGCATATTTTTAGGTTTAAGGACCCTGTTTTAATAAGCTAAAAACTTGACTTAGAGTGACAACGGTACTGGCCTTCAAAAAGAATATGTTATATATATATATATATATAAATATTGCCAAAGTAAACCTAATTTTAAAGAGTGTTGGAACAAATAGGGAAATTGAAACATTGATGTAAGAGTTGTCTCAAATGGAAAACACAAGTACCGCTCAAGCAAAATGGACTGCATTAATAAAAAAATCTGACCTCAGTGATGTCATCCAACTTCCGCTTCTTCAGTCTGAACACTGGTGGCACTTCACCTTGCAGGAAGGCTTTTGATGGCTCTATCAAATGGGCAAACATTTTGCCATGACTCAAATTAAAAGGGTTAAACAAAGAAAAAATACATGTCGTAAAAGGTATAACAGAGACAGTACTGTGTAACCATTTCCATGTCAATCAAAAGTTTTACATTATCATAACACACCACCATTTTTGCAAAGCTGGCATGTCAATCTGAAATAGAAAAAAATGATTTATTAGCATTGTATGTCAGATTAAATGTCATTAAGGCATTTTGAGTTGACTTTGAATAAGCAGGTTAATTTACAATAGTGAAATTATAGGGGGCATCCAATATGGTGTAAAGGGCATGAATGAAGAAAACATTAATGATTTAATAATGACAGTTGTTTAATTGTGGTTTTGAATACAAATCTGTAAATATAAATATAAAATATTATACTATTACCTCTATTTCCAAACCAGGTGTCTCTTTCCATGGTCCAGGATTTATTGACTGGGAAAGGTTTCTAAAAATTGAAAGCTGCATTAAGAGCTAAATGGTTAGCTAACAAAATGACAAATATGGTTCTTTCATGCACAACATGTTATGGTTCTGTTCAAAGTCTGAATCTGTGTCCTTAACTGCCATTCTCCACCGGTCCTCCAGAGGCCCTCGGACTTTAACCCACAGCCAGACCTCCCAGACCTCCAGGCCAGCAGTCTGCCATTCCTGTACCCTGCCCCAACATGTAGCCAAATCTTCTGGTGCTGGCTGCCCTCCCTGCCCTCTGACTTCGTGACCGACCTCCTGAGGGCCCTCCTACGTTGGGTCACCCTCCTAGGCAACTTCACCCACTTGTCCTGCCCCCTGGTCGCCCTCCATGGCAATACCGGCCTTCGGTCCTACATCCTCCTTGCCCTCCAGATCTGTTACATCCTTCAGCCCAGGCCTTGTTCTGCCCTCAGGACACTTGCCCTTGAATCCCTCCTCCAGAGCCCCTGCACCCACCCTGCTCGGTGTTCCTGATCAGCTTGGTAGGATGTCTGGAATCCATCCCTTGAGGAATTGGTACTGTTATGGTTCTGTTCACAGTCCTATTGTGTCCCTAGCTGCCATTCTTCACCGGTCCTCCAGAGGCCCTCAGACCTTTCTCCCTTTCTGTTTGGACTGGACTGAGAGGGAGAAAGCTGAACTTGCACAGCATATACTCACATAAAGAGGGTTGTGTGTGTTCTGAATTTTCTCTGTGTTATGAATGGTTTGTGATAACTGCATTTGCCATTTGTGTTTCTTTGTGTAGCACTTGAGCTTGGTATTGTTTTTTCCTCTGAATCCAGAGTTTTCTTTAGTTTTATCTCTGCCTTGCTTTGGTTTTATTATAGTCAGTTAGTAACCTCTTGTGTTCCTCATGTGTTCCTGTAGCTCTGCCCAGCCTGCATTCCCCTGCTCACCTGTCCTATGTCAGCCTCATCAGCCTTGCCTACAACACCCTCCTAATCAACTTGTTAGCCAATCATCATGTTCCCTCCTTATTCTGTTCACCCCGGCTGTGCCTTGTTTTGTGATTAGTCCCCTGTGTATATATACCTGTCTGCTCTCTTAGTTGTTTGTCAAATCATTGCCTATGTTTCCGGTGTCCCAGCTTGTCTATGTTCCTTGTTTCATGCCAGCCTCTTACCTGAGCCTTCTCTTTACACATGCCATTTCAGTTAGTCTTTTATGGTTATCATCACATTTTTTTGAGGTTTTTATATCATTCTTCAGCTTCATAGTAGTGTTCTACATGTATTTAAATTCAAAATTTGGTCGAAGTAAGATTATTTTAGTCTGAAAATGCCATATTCCCAAGACCATAACCAACATCCTCTGAGCATCATAGTCAACATCTTAAGACAAATGCAGATCTATGCCCTTGTTAAACTAAAAATGTTTAATAAAGCCAAACACACAGTTAGCTTACGTTATCCACAGAAAAAAGCCAATGTTGGTGTGACTATCGGTAAAACAACAGATGTGTACACGTGTAACATTCAATAATTTGCATGATTTAGAGTTACACATATTGATAGTGGTGGCTATTTTGACAGCAAAAATACGCAAGATCCATGCATCCAGACTTTTTTCACTGTTTTGGATAATGCAAATCAGTCAACTAACATTGTCACAAGTCATGGTGTAGCAAAAACAACTAAGAATGCCTACATTACGTTCTTTGGAAGACATAAAAAAAATATGTTTTTTTATTTCCTGCCCTGACAGCGGAGCTGAGTGAAGAGCAGAGCCTGCACCAAAAGCAACTCCACAGAGGAGCCCTGCTTTTACCATCTTACAAAAAGCCATGTGTAGTCGGGGTTACATTTCAGATGTGTATGAGTTGTTCACAGCTGCACCAAATAAGGATTTCCCCTGTGAACTTCCCCCATGGTTTCATGTCAGTAAATGATCAAATGATCCGATATTTCACCATAAATGTTATCTCTTTATTTATCTTGTGGCCCTTTGGAGAGGCCTGACCCCTAGGTTTGGAACCACTGGACTAACCTATCTAACTGCATATAAAGTAGCTCAAACTAGCTCCACCTCCAGCAGCTACAACAGTAACACGCTGCTTACACACATAACTAATGATGTCATTTATAATAATATGTCAGTCAGTGGGACCAAACCACTACTTTTATTTTAATACTTTAACTACATTTTGCTGCTAATACTTATTTTCCTTAAGTAGAATTTTTTATGCATGACTTTTACTTGTAATGGATATTGGTACTTTTATTTAAGTAAAGGATCTGAAATACTTCTTCCACCACAGCAGACGTGCATGCGTAAGAATAGAGACAACTTAGGTTGGATACTGAATGTCATTTAAAAACAAGCAAACTGAAACAATACAATATAGCCTATGTGTGCTGTTTTTTCTCTCTCTCTCTCTCTGTGGCTGCTACAGGAAATGAAGCAGGTTACCACAATAAAACATATTGTCAGTGTGGTACATTTGTGTGTATTATAAATGCAACATATTTCAAACTACAGACTTCATCCTTTATTGTTTTTAAACTTTACCTATGCATATAGTATACCATTAGTGGGTATTTCAAATCAAAACTACAGCCAAACCACTATGGCAACACTGTAAAAGGTTGGATGGTAATTTGGTCACTACACTACTATAATTCTACAATTCCATAAATATTCCCAGCACAATCGTGGTTGTAACCAAATTACTATGCTACAGTACTATCAAACAAATCATTATACCAATAATAACTTCCTTTACTGTACATACACAGATACCCCAAGTCAACTAGTAAATTAATACAGAGGCCAAAGTCCAAAGTCTGCTGTGTCTGCTACAGATCTGGTTTCCAAATTATGTGTGTAATGTGCTTTTTTGGAGAAAAATCAGTATCCAAAAGGGGAAAAGGTATATTTCATTTATATATATTTTCATTCATATATTTTCATGACTGCACCTGTTGTCTATTCTGAATACCACTGGTTCTCTGTCTCAGTAGATTGAGAACTTTTTGTCATATCACTTCATAAAGCAATAACTGTGCCTGTTTTGTTATTGACAGTGACACTGACCATCAGCGAGACAGCAACCTGTGACAAACACAAGGATAGCCAAAGAATTTCAACTGACACATACGTTAGCTTTTTAGCTAATGTCTCCTGCTTATCTACAAGCATGGGCACATTTCATGTTTGCTAAATGAGCTATCAGACAAATACCCACCAAGTAAAAGGGTACCACTAATTGCAGGCTAAATATTAAATGGCTAGTCAGCTGTAGTGCATAGTCATACATGCTAGGGGTGTGCCATAACACAAATATGTTATATAACAAAGCACAAATATTGGTTTCTTTATGAACATTTGTTTCATGAAAGTATTTTTGAAATTATTTATTTTTGGTGAGAAAAAAAATCCCAGCACACAAGTCAGTTACATCACTATCTCAGTCTCTCTCCTCTGAGACGCATCAACCTGTTACATGACTCACATTTCCTTATTTGAACATCATTCCTGGAGTTGGGGGTGTTTTGCCAGAGATTAAACTGAATTACTGACACAAGAAATGTGTTTACAAGGGACTCTCCATAACCTGCTGTTCCACTTCTCCTTTCCACGAAGTTACGTTGTACAAAATAGGCAATAAATGAAAAATGCAAAGCAAGAATCACCTTTGAAGTTGTTCCCTACATGTCACATGCTGAACTCTGTTTTATGGGTGTATAAAGTAGAAATCTGTCTGCACATTGGTGATGCATTGGGTTTAGCTCAGTACTCAACACAGTCGTCTGCTTCATAAGATAGTTTATTCATAAACATTTATTTTAATACTTTAATATCCTAAAATTAAGAGCGTAAGTAAAATTTTCACTTTTATTCAAATACAAATACTAATAAATATATAATAAATATGTAATTTTGTTGAGTATAGATCCAAAGTCACAACGTCAAGGCCGGGCTTGTCTCTGTTACTCAGTGCAATCTCTTTGTCTCTCTGAAAAAATAAGGCCCAAACCATGATAGTACCATCACCATGTTTCACAGATGGATTAAGGTTTTTATGCTGGAATGCAATGTTTGCACATCACCAAACATAATGCTTCTCATTCAAGCCAAAAAGTTCAATTATGGTTCCATCGATTCACAGAACATTGTTCACCTTCTGGCTTATTCAGGTGGTCTTGAACGAACTGTAGACGGCAGTAATGTTCTTTTTGGAGAGAAGTGGCTTTTTTCCTTGCAACTCTGTCATGATCACCATTGATGTTCAATGTTCTCCTGATGGTGGACGCATGAACATTAACTGTAGCCACTGCACAAGAGGCTTTTAGTTTCCTAGATGTTACCCTAGGGTCTTTTGTGGCCTCCTGGACTATTATATACCTGCTCTTGGTGTGATTTTTGTTGTTCGACCACTCCTGGGGAGGGTAACAATGACGTTGGATGCTTTCAGTTTGTACATGATCTGCCTGACAATCGACTGGTTGAGTCAAAACTCTTTTGATATGGTTTTGTAACCCTTTCCAGCTCAGTGAGCATCAACAACTCTTCTTTTAAGGTCCTCAGAAATCTCCTTTGTTTGAGCCATTTCCACAAACCTGTGTTGTGAGGCTTGATAGTGACGACCCATATTTCTCTTCTTCAAGTAACACCCGACTCTAATTTCCCCTTCAAATAAACTGATAATCCTGGAGGTTCACATACTTATACATGCACAAATATGAAACACTGGATCATTTTCCTCAATAGATAAATGAACAAGTCTAAAGTTTTTGTCTCCTTTGTTTAACTGATGCCTCTTTAACTAGTATTAGGACTTGAATGGAAATCTGATCATATTTTAGGACATATTTATGTAGAAATAGAGCAAATTCTAAGCAGCACTGTATGAAGAATATTCCAGTAAGAAACAGCAGCTAGTAGCAGTGATAACACTATCACGAATTAAGCTTAACAGTCATCATTGTTCTTAGTATTTATTTATTGTGTTTAGAGTAGGTTTGTAACTCTCTACTCTACTCTCTTTACTTTTTCCTTCTAGTACTTCAATTGGTGGTGGCAATCCCCTGTTCCTAAGTTGCAGTGGTCACCAGGTCCTGAGCTGCATCAGTCTCCTATGGCTGCACCCCCCTGTTTCCCTGGATCCACTGGCGGACCTACCTGTCTCCCAGCCGCCAGACTCCAGTCCCGCATTTCAGCTGCCGGACTCCGGTCCTGCACTCCAGCTGTTGGACTCTGGCCCTGTACCTCAGCTGCCAGACTCTGGTCTACATTCAAGTCACCGGCCTCCAATCTTGGCCTCCAGAGTGATTCCTCCTATGTCAGTGAGTGGCGCCACTGGACTGGTTGTCTTTCTACTCGACCTCCAGTGGAGCTCCATCTGTCTTGTCTCCTGATTGCCCTCCAGTGTTACACCCGCCATCTGTCCTGACTTCTAGTCACCCTCCCAAGCAACACTACCTGTCTTTTGTGCCTCCTGGTCTCCGTATGCCTCTTCTTCTTCCTGGATCCTGCCTCCTGGCCTCCTCCACTCGTTTTGCTTGGTTGGTTCACCACCCTGGACCCAGCATGTGGATACTATCAAGTCTCAGTTATTGAAGCTGATCAATATTGGACAGCCTTTTGCACACCTTTTGGTCTATTTGAATTTAATTGAGTGGTCTTTGGTCATGTATACAAAGCATGGCATAAACTTGAATCATCAATCAGCAATCATTTTGGTAAACAGAGGGGGATTTTTAAACAGTTGTACTAAATGCTGGAGATACTGGCCATTTCAGTATGGGTAAATCTGAAATGAACACAACTAAAAGCTTAATTAACTAAAAACTTAATTCCTAATTGTGTCACTGAATTTATCATACAGAATTTCTTTACTATGAAAACCATCTAAACGTAAATGTATTACCCTCTTTGAAAATTTCAACAGTCATTTTCAGATTGTGTTTTAAATACTATGTGACCAATATACACTATATAATTGATCAAATTCAATAAAGATCAATACAAGTCAAGTCAAAAAATCAGTTTAAATTGGCATGGGTGAATTCATATCCTAAGGTTCTTGATGCAAAATTCAGGTCTTAACATCCGGGATACCAAAGATAAACAATCAAGCCTGAATCAAATCGATCAGACTGCTGGCCCAGGTTACGTTTTGTAAGTCATGTTTGCTTCCATGTTCAGCCTTTTTTTAACATTCATACTGTACAGTCAAACAGGAATTATTTTGTATCATGCACACACATATAGACATTTTGTAATAATATTTTTTTATTAAAAGAGGCACTTAAAAAGTACAATAGCAGTTAGAACAATGAGCTTGCAGTATTATGAGTGATCCATATACAGTATAGGCTATACAGAGTAAACAAGCACAACCTCTTGCCAGACTGAAACTGAAATATTTTCAGTTACTGAGAATATTTCCTTGGGGGTTTCTGAAGTGTCATTTGAAGAAGAGGTTTCATTTTAATAGTATCACTGAAGTCTCATAATCAAGAGCACAAAGTTAAAACAGGTTATAGAATTGATTAAAAAAATGAACTCAAGTTCTTGGTTGCCTTAAACCAAGACTTGATGATATAATTTTTTAAAAACATTGGCAATGAAGTTCAGGAAATTAGTACACAATTAATAACAGATCATTTTTAATAGCATGTTTTGTTGGCATTCAAACAAAAATAGTGTATAGGAACATTACTAGCAATCTTTTTTTAATTTCTTTTCCTGTTGTTTATATTTCTTACTTAAATATTGAGATGACTTATTCAACAAAACTGAATTTTTTGTTATCATTAACCCAGGCATTTCGTTATTTCCCTTGAACAAGTACCATAACTTGGTTTAATTTTAATGCCTGTTTCCACGTGAAATGGAAAAAAATGAAAAGAAGATGAATTCTTTGTCCTAATATACACACTTATCTAATACAAAAAGGCAGTTGATCAGACACATTGGCAGAATCGACAGGCACTTTTATGACTGTATGAAAAAAATGACAGCAGTATGGTACTTTACAGAGCAACAACATTGTGCATTAACAATAATTAATGTGGCATTTGAAAATGCAGCGTATTAAATGTCAGGACAAAGAAATCAAGAATGAAGGAAAAGATACTTTATACATTCTGTACAGAGGAACACGCACATCGAATACACATACTGTACATGAAATGTAATACAGTTCACAAAAAGGTTCGTACAAACCATATTATTATACTCATAAAAATCATATACACTAAAATTATTCATTTGCAAGCATACACACACTCACACACCCCAAACATAACCACAAGATTTAATCATTTGTTACAGTGCATTAAGTATCAAAGTTAGTTCAGTTATTCCCTTTTTCTGAAATGCCACTTTTGCTTCATGTTAAAGTGCTTTTAGTAATATTACTAAAAATATTTACCCCAATAAACAAGACATTCATATCAAAGAGCACCATATTTTCAGGCGCAACAAGCTGTTAGAAACTATTGGGTACATAAGATATGATACATTCCTTTGAAATCCTTTGTTAAAAAAAATAATGTTTCCAGTATTTTTCGGCACCTCTTCAGGTATTTCATTAATTGTTTTTTAAAAAGGGAGAAAAAAACAGTACTGCGATTCAGTGATTAACACCCACATCAACTTCACTGCAAAAATCTTCTTCTTATCAAGTCAATTGGTCTGTAATTCAGCTCCTAAAGTTTGACTTTCTGGAATCCAGTTTCATTTTCTTGACTCTAGTGTTTCTTGATTCTAGTTTTATTCTCTCTTGCTTCAGGATAATACACACATTTATAAAAAAAAAAAAAATCCTGGAACAAGTTGATTTCTATTGGAAACACGCTGAGATATTCCAGATTTCTACCTTTATATTAAGAAAATAATGTTTAAGAACTCAAGTATGTACAGGAATTAGTCTTGAGAAGATGGAGATTTTTGCTGTGTTTGAGCATCCGCCAGTTACAGTAGATCAAGTCCTTTCCAAAAAGAAAAATAAATATAAGTTAAGAAAATGTCTCTATGGATAACTTGATGTACCTTACATTTGTACATATAGGGTTTGTAACGTGCTGCCTTCAAAAACACAGATATCATCAGTATATTCTCTACAAACTTGTGGTTACAGTAGCAGATTGACAACTGATTCTGTGTAGTTGGTGGGTTCGCTGATAGGGCACCCAGGTGTTTTTATATGTGTAGGTGGAGCGTTGTATGTGTATGTGTGGGAGTTGTGAGAATGTAGTTTCACATCAACTTTTCCGTAACCTCTTCCTGTCTCCTCTCTTTCTTCACACATTACTTATACGCACACTCAGTGGGCTGCTATCTCTGATACGCCCCCTCTCTTTCCCCTTCTCCTCCCCCCTGTAGCTCTCCTCCAGTCGCATCTTCTCTGGGTCTGTCCCTTCCCCTTTGCTACCATGGTGACAGGACGCCTGCGACGGCGGGCTTGGCGGCAGGGCCTGCTTGAAAAGGGGTTCGTTCTTGGTTTTGGCTACTTTGTCAAAGAAGGCAAAATCAGCCACGTATTTTCCTGAGGGGGACAGGGAGACGACGGGGGGGAACTCGTAGCCCCAGAGGATCTCATCTGGAAGGTAGGATGTCCGGACCTGGCAGGTGGCAGAGGTCGGCTCCACGGTGGCACTCATGATCACCAGCAGCTCAAAGTCAGCCAGCTCTGGGTCTGTCCAGCCACCACCTGGAGGGAAGAAGAGACATGAGGTTAAACAAAAACATGCCAGTAGTTTCATGTTTTAGCCCACTAACTTACGAAACCTTCTTGAGAATCATATCAGCCAAAAACATAATTAATCTCTTCATGAAAAAGAACTACAAAGCTACAGTGTGTATTTTTTTTTTTCTTATAATTTTTGGTTGAAATATGCTTCAGCACATATTTTTAATGTGGAGAGGTGTTGTCAAAGGCCTCCAAGGTCATTGAACAGTCCAGACAGCAGTACAGAGATTCCCTTCTCAAGCCTTTAAGCAAATCTTGCCCTTCTAACCAATCAGAGAAGAGCAAAGTCAAGAGGTGTGAGCTCATGACTGTCAATCAATACATTTATGCACTTCTGGCCTCCTACTCCTCATGTATAGAGGCTCCAAGATAGCATGAGTGTTGTAGGATGATGCATTGGATTACTCACAGGTTCCCCTTACCTGCTTTATTCGAATCAAAGAACACCGTTAATTGCAGTGCTCGGAGAGAAAAAGTGACATACTGACTCATCTTTCAAAGTTGTTATGGCAAATGCTAGCAAACCGAGAATCTGGCATGTTCCAAACACACAGATATCTTGACAAGAAAGGCAACACCTTAACCACAAATTAAGAAATTCAGAGTCTCACCTAAAGAGTATCACCAACTGCTATGTGAAGTGTTCTGTTCAAAACCAGAGAGCCGTAAAGAGAGATCAGATTTTGATGCTGCACGAGGACTTATACACCAGGGACTAGATGCATAAAAACAATGCATACACACAAAAACCATGCATGCACCCTTTCCCACGCATAAACTGGTATTAACAAACAAAGAATGTGTGCACCTGACACATTCTTCAGATCAGGCGTACACATGTTTTTCTAAAGAGATCTGAGGATAAAGTGTTGAGGTGGAGATGAAATGTAAGGTGAGAGACCGAATCTTGCTGCACTGATTGTGTGATTTGTGTTCACACAGCGGTTACACAACCATTTACAAACATAATGTTGATTTCTGTGAGATACATTTTAGAATTCTTCTGATTTAGCGTACATGGGAGTCAAAATTTTAAAGTTCTTTTTATTTTATCCTTAGCGGTGACACACTTGATAAAGTCAGTTTAAATATAAGAGCTACAAACAAATCATTGATTATATTTGAGATGGTTTACAAGTCCATGTAATGAATTAATGTTACGGACACTATCAAGAGCCGTACAGCTGTGCGTAATGACAGCTGTTATAGCTGTTGGAGAACCTCGCCGGTGCAACACAAAAGTTGAAACTGCATTTCTTCTTTCCCAGTTGTTTCATCGACAGGTAGAAAGACTGGAGGAGCAGAAATGATATGGAAATGGCTGGTTCAGGACGTGTCTTCATCCATTTATGGCTCATTGTAGGAGTGGAAATGAGGACTGAATGATTGACTGAGATTCATAAAACAGAACCATGTATACACACAGCTTTTTAAATCTGGTGAAAGGAATGCGTATGCATACATCTGGCTTTGTGCGTACACACAGTTTTAGTCATGAATCTACACAGTTTTATGCATGTCGCCCCAGAACCTTCACCACCTCAGCAATGGACTATTTCATCTTCTACACTCTGTCAAACGTCTCTGCAGCCACAAGTCTAGCACATTGCCCTCCATGAATCATTTCAACTGCATTCAGTATATATATTTCTTGTCTTTACATTTTTATTTCTTTCATCTTTTTTCTAATTCTTATTTTTTTTTATCTTATTCTAATTATTAATATTCATTGCATGCATTTCACTAGACAGTTGTTTGTGTATGTAGTAATTAAAAGCTCTGAATCTGGCGGCAACATTAGCATTAATTTGGAGTCATGTTTCTGGTCTTCTTGGTTGGTCTTTACAAACTCCTGAAAAAAAAAATGACCTTTCAGATTAGTAATTCTCTTGAGATTTGTCACTACGGGTGACACATTCCACACATAGTCATTTGATCCACTTAAAGTATGAAAATATTATTCAGTGTTGTAACAGTTTTCGCCACTTGTGTGAGTCATAGTCACTTAAAAGGTATTGGATTTGTTAGTTGTCTTATGTTGTTTTCCATGAGTTGTTTGAATTACTGTGTTTTATCGTATGTCAATGGTCAATTTAAAGTTAAAGAAATTCAGATTTGATTTATTCAGTAAACGGCTGTCATGTGTCACTAAGCACAGTCAAACAAGCACACACTCATGACACACAAGCATGTGCACATCTTGAAAATTTCCAAAACACAAAAACTCCCCACTTACTGTTTGATTCCAAAAACACTTGACCGGATCTCAACAACACACACACACACACACACAAACACACTAAGAGTGCTCATTGTACTCATTGAAAATTGTACACACCCATACAATACATATACACACACATACACAGACAGACAGACACACACATTTTTCATTCAGAGATGTTTATAGATCACAAACACACATAGAATATATTCATCCTTCCTCAACACACAACCCACATGACACAAAGGACACGCTTGAAGACACATGCACTCAAACAAACACACACCTGCATCAACAGGCCTCACTCAGAATGTAGACTCAGTCATCTGTCTAAACAGTCCTTACCCTAACCCAGACCCAGTACCGCTCCCATCAGGGAAAAAACACCAGGTTTCGCAACTGCTTTACGCACTGCGACAAACTTGGTTGAGGGATTTCTTTATGTTGTGTGGGAGGTGCGAAGGGCTCCATCTTCTTTTATGCAGGGATTTTTTCGAAATTATGCAGGGATCTTTTCGGGGCGTTTTTATCTGTTATTTATCTCCTATAACCAGTCCTATCATTTCAGACCTTCATGCTATTTAGAGCCTTACAAAGGTTGTTCAATTCTCTCACTTTCTTGCTTTCTTGCATCCGACCTCTCTGTTTCTTTTGTTCTGAGAATTTCGACTGATCAGCTTGGAAAGCCTTTTTCCACTCCTTTCACCTGTACACTCCTAATTCCCTCTTTAAATCCCCTAGTTTTGACACTCTTGTCTTTTTGGACTTTTGCTTGCCAGTCTAGGCCCATTTGGACTTGTTTGATAGATGACAGTGTTTTTGCTCTAATTGTTGGCTTTGTTTTTAAGCACCTTGTTTGTCTCAATAGTTTCAAAAATTCAACAGAAAATTCTTCTATTTAAGTCAAATCAATTTTGTTTTGAAAATCATAAATCACAAATTTAAAGGGGCTTTAAAGGGGATTTAAGGGCTTGATAGCACACAACACCCTCCATACATTGAGATAATGATATTCTATATAACATTTTATGAAAAATTCTCCAAATAAGATAAACTTCTTTGAATTGAAGTGTAGAAAAGGATGAAAACGGCCCCTTTTGTCACTGAAATGGAGGATATAAGGCATTTATCTTGGTTGTTGTAGATTTCCATTTGACTTACAAATAATGGCTAGCTTTGTGACCAGTTGTTTGACCATTGCGTCCACAAACAACAGTCATGATTTAAAAAGTGCATAATTTACATGGTGTTGAACACATTATTGTAAAAATACACATTTTTAAAGAGAAAAGAAGAAAAAGAAGGTCAGATACATCCATCTTTATAATATAAGGATGAGAGCAATCTGTATGTGTTTTGCTTGTGTGTGCTTTAATGGGTTTTTTTTAAGTTGTATAAAGTTGTTGTTTTTTGTTTTGTTTTTTCATAAATAGAAGAGAAAATGACAAAAATGAATCACATCAGTAAGACGAATCCGAGTAACAAAGAGTCTGAGGTCTATCATCGCTCACCTCTCCAGGAAATAAAAAGGTCTTTGAATGAGTCACCAAAGATGTCTCTCAGTGTTCACACATTTAGATTTTCACAGTCAGACTTCTGTGTGTGTTTGTGTGTGTTTGTGTGTGGTGCATGTTCAACATTATGGTTGTAGCTCAGTGATTTGGACTGCAATGCATTCACCTCTTCACAGTCACATTATGCCAAGAAGATTCACACACTGCTGCACTAAAAGCCAGAATTCAATGACGCTGGCGTTCCTTTACACATGGTACGTGTCGTGAACATAAGAGAAGCTTTGCAGGGAGCCCTAAACCTCTGTGCAGGCAACCGGTAAGTACAGAATCATGCATTGTCATTGATGTATGACCAAGAAGTAAAGCGTTCATTAAAGGCATCCATCCATATACCTATTCATTATCTATACCCGCTTATCCTGTGCAGGATTGCAGGGAGCTGGAACATCACAGTGGACAAGAGGCGGTGTACAGATGGGGCCGAACAGACTGCAAAAATCGCTATAAAATTTGGTATCTCCTTTGAGTAGCCTTGTGGCTTTTTCACTGTTTTTGCTCCTTTTTCTGTTTGTTGGTATGTCAGTGGGATATATCATCATAACATATATCAACAGGTTATGATTTAGAATTGCTGAACAGATGGGTCTGCTCATTAAATTAGACAGCACCCATTTTTGGCGTCACTAATAAATAAGTGAGATAGAGATATAGCAACGAAGCCCTCATAATCAAACAAATAATTTAAGTGACATCTAGAAGTCCTTTTAGGATTAAAGGCTTCATCAGGTCTTCATCAGTAAAAATGATGTCTTTGAGTGTAAATACAAGCTGCAGAATGGCACAACATTGTTGCAGGTTTGCAATGTGTTTTTACCTGAGAATAAAATGGCACCCTGATGAGGCCTTTCGGGTTTGTAATACCACTTTTGTAATACCACATACTACCACAAGATCAACCCAGATGAGGAAACATTAGGAGCAATTACTGAAGTACTATGGTCAGTATTGTGTAAGCAGTAACACAATCTCTTAAATATAACTAATTTAACTGGAAATTCAAGATTAGTCAGAGAGAGTTTTCTAAGGAATGCAAAGGGCACAATGGCAAGTCAAACCAGTAATATAGAGATGAAAGTTACATGTAGGCTAATAGTAATTTGAGAAGATCAGGAAAGGAAAAGCAAGGAATCAGAAAATTGAGAAGGTCAAATTCATCCAAGAATTGAAAAAAAAAAGCAGCCTACGGAAGATGAGAGTAAATCAAGCAGCGATCAGAGTCTGTCAGTACTGATGTGGCTTCCAGTGCTGAGAGGTCCGTGCCGCTGTAAGTGGATCTGTGCGGGCTACGTGTCAGCACCCCGGACTGTACAGCATTTGTGCTCTAATGAGGGGTGTCACTGGCGATCTCTCTCACACACATTCCAGACAGAGAAACTCTCTCCTCCGGTGCCAAACCAGCCCTACTCTAGACTGTTTAGAGGCAGCCGAGCACGCAGCACATGACCATACATACCAACACACCTACTGGATGCACATACAGACTTATGTCTGTGAAGACTTTCGATTCTCAGTAAGAAATCTACCATTTTATGCAAAGAAATACTACATCTATTCTCATAGGGGGAGAAATGTTGTTCCTTTGAAGGAACAGACAAATGCACTGTAGCTTTGTATTGAAGTTCTTTGAGAAATTTACAATGTAGTACAAAGTCAAGAGGTTGCGATATGCAGCTGTTTCAACAAACAAACTACTGTGAACCTAATCTTCATGTCAAAAGGAGCATTTCACTGCAACGGTATGGCTCATTGATGTGATTTTAATAGTTTTTGATCAACAACATTGGTCTTTAGCACAGAGGAATACAATATATCAGGCTCTGGATACACACACACCACTTGTAATAGGATCAATTTATTGTTGCTTTGGCTGTGCACACAAGATTTATTGATAATAAGAAATATATAGAAAATCGCCAGCATTATACTTAAAAGAGCATTGTTTCTTATTTGCCTGTGAAACTTGACATTAGAGCCGTGATCTACCTTTTGCAGCCCAGGCTCTGAGGGGGCTGTTGTCATCAATGATGTGGTAGAAGGTGAGTGGGATGATGAGGAAGGGGCTGTCGCTGGACGTGTCCACCTGGAAAGGTACGTTCCGCTGGTCCAACCGCACCGTCTCGCCCTCCTTTGTCAGGGACGTCTGAAGCAACTTCCCCGTCACCTGGGAGCCAAGATGGAGTCAATAAATGTAGCCAAGAGGTTGGAGAAGGCATCCTGTAACCAAAAGGCCCCAGGTTTAATACCTGCAAACGGCCATCGTCTTCATCAATAGCGATGTGCCCTTAAGCTATTTGTTTAATGTGTGTGTTGTGAACTATATTTCATACCAGCTACATAATTAGAATAAAGAAACCACGCAAAAGACATGAAAGGTCTATATTGACAGGACGTGACTCATAAAAGAAACATCTCTTGCATAGTCAGTTACAAGAAAGAAGGCTATAGATTGAATGCTTACGTGTACAGTTCATGACATTTAAGTAGAACCTTTATTGAGCACGTTTCTCATTAAAGCTTTTCTGTCCTCTTTCATCATTGTATGGCCTTCCAGGTAAGATAGTATGTCAAAGATACACAAACAGTTGATATTTTGAATTGTAGTTAACATTGTAGAGGTTTAGCAAAATACAGGCATGTAAGCTCCAAAGGGAATTAAAATTAAATAGAACATCAAAATGATAATAATAATAAAATCACACCTCCAATCCTGCAGAAACAATTCATGTCCAAAAGCTGTTTTAGTCCCTTTACCTGGCATCCTAACAGCAGGCTTTTGCGCATGTTGGCCACTCGGATCATGAGGCAGGGCCGCCCCTCGTGATTTGACACGACAGCATGTTGACTAAATTTTACCGTCTCGCCTCTCTTTTTTGGACGAGCAACCTGCAAAAGTAGAACAAAACAAGGTTAAAAAAAATGCATGCAGTATACAACACCTACTGATACTACATACTGTAAAAACATCACCTAACCTGCAACAGTCGCCTACAGCGCTTTTGATTTCCTCTTTCTCACTTGACTATCAGAATAGAAGAGCACAGCGATGTGTGAAATTACGGGCGCATATAGATAAAAGAAAGGTTATTAGATGGTGTGAGAAATATATTGCAATAAATATGCTTTTGATAGATAAGGACAGAGGCATGGATCTGTAATCATAGCTATTAACCTGGAAGTGACTCAAAGCTATTGATGTGTGTTGGTAGGGGAATTTTTGTATGTGAATGAAACATGTTCAGTGCACTAGCCCAACATTTTAGTTTATGTAAATCATTACAGTTTAAAGCTACATATCCAAAAATATGATACCAACATAAACTAAACCATATAATCAAATGACAAAATATGTTTAGTTTTTTATTAATGAAAAGGAGATTATTCCTTTGACATTTCTTGTTGATGCTTTCTTCAGTTTCATAGTTTATCCTGAGTTCATACAGTAGTTTATACATCAAATATGTAAGATACATTGTTTATTGTTCAGAAAATAATTTCTTAGCCATCCTCAGTCTGAATGGTTTTATCCCCATTTTTAAGCCACTATGTAGAGAATTTGGAAATTTTCTGATTTATACAAACTAAAAACGGCATCCAACTACCTTTGCAAGGAACGTGCCGGTGATGAAGATCTCCATCACCATGGTGATGACAAGCTGAAAGATGAGCAAGACAATGGCGACAGGACACTCTTCAGTTATGCACCGGAAACCATAGCCTATTGTGGTCTGAGACTCCAGAGAGAAGAGGAAGGCTCCTGTCAGGGTCTTCACCTCCATTACACATGGCGTGTGGTTAGAGGGGGGGTCAAACTCTGGAGGAAGGAGAGAAGATCAGGGTTTGGTGTAAACAAATTACGCAAGAACATTTTGTTCCCTCTCTCAGTGTTCTGCCAGGGCTTTCTCATGCTCTTACTACAATGCAAAACTGTATTCCAATGTGTCTTTCTTTATCGTTTGTACAAAAAAGTACTTGTGTGCTTCCGTGTGTCTATTGCGAAAACGTGGGTTTTTGTGTTAATCACAGGCCATTGTTGCTTGAGGGGAAGAGAGGGGTGAGGACAAGCTGTACATATGCTCTATTGGTTGATATTAGAGGTTAATGCAGTTAATAAGTAACACTTTTCATAGGCTTTAATGCTTTTTTAAACTATTCTCCACTATCTCTGCAATACAAATCTCATATCATCCTCCACCCATCCCTCCTTCTTACCCAGTAAGTCTCCATGCACCATTGCCACCAGGTACCAAAGCACTCCAAACAGGAACCAGGTCCCAGCAAAGGTGGCAGAGAACAGGAAGAACTTGTAACGCCATTGCATGTCCAGAAAAGTCGTCCAGAGGTCACGGAGATACAGCGCCCCTCGCCCACTTACGTGCTCAATGCGTACATTGCTTCGTCCATCTTTGGAGAGGACGCGGCGCCTCCTCCGAAGAGCGTTGACCCCTCCTGCTCCTGTTCCTCCACCTGCACCAGTACTTCCAGTCCCCGCTGTGGAGCCCAGCAGGGGTTTGGTGATGTCAGTCTGTGTCTGGGAGTGGCAGACTTTCTGAGGAGAGGAGCCTTCTGAGGAGGGGGGAGTGGCCGAGGTCATGGCTGACTCTACAGGAGGCTGGAGACGGAAAGAGAAGTCAACAGGAGGTAAGGAGAGCAAGAAGGAAAAGACAAAGACAGGCAATATCTGGGAAAAAAGGGCATTGGAAGTAAGATGATGTGAACAGTGGGTGAGACCAACAGAAAAGGTGCAGAATGTGTGAAAAAAGAAGAAAAGTAAGAACATTTGATGACCACATGAATGAGAAAAATGACAGAGCAGAACATTTAGGATTAGAGGGAGATGACGAGGAGCAGAGAAGAAGAAGAAGAAGAAGGGGATTAGAAACGTGACACACCAAGCACATTTTCCAACTGGACAGTGTTGTGGCTGTCCACGGTGGTCCATTTAAGCCCCCTTCTCTTTTCACTAGAGGCAGCTGGCCTTGCCAAAATAAAAGCTCCCTTTCAGCATGAAGGCACAGCTGCTCTTTCACATTAAAAGCGTGATGGTGCTGGCTCATTCACGTGTCGGTTACACAACACAGCTACTGAATCAAGATGAGGAAACACTGGTGTTCGTTATTCCAAATGAAAGAAAACAAGAAAAGTCTTTAAATTTAAATCAAAGGTTCTGAGATCCCCTTCTGGTGTTAGAGCACCCTCGTCCAATTTGCTGAAAGCTGTTTTTGCCTGTTTTTACTGCATGCATTTGCAGCAAAAAAAAGCAGACATGACATGTAGTCCAATCATAAAGAGTAGCTTTCTTTAACTAAATGGATAGTATATTTAAATATAATATAGTATAGTTTTAGCTTTGCTATTGTTTTAATAGTAGTAATAGAGGTAGGAAATAGCAGTTGGAAGCAATTATTAGCATTTCTGTGCAATTTCTTTTGTCAGATCTAGCCTCTAGGAAGTTATTAACCACAGAGAACTATATCAACAGAATAACTTACACTATACAGCTAAACTTAGTGTACTGAGGTGTCCACCGCATTTTGTGTACTTAAGGTTTGGGGCTGTATTCCATGGTTGGTTCTCTTGGTTCCAATTAAGAAAAAGTAATTAATTAATGCTACAGCACCCAATGATATTTTTGACAATAGTGTGCTTCCAACTTTGTGGCAACAGTTTCCTGTTTTCCTGTTGACAGCCAACACCTTTGTGATGAATTGGAACGCCAACTGAGAGCCGGGCCATATCGCCCAACATCAGTGCCCGACCTCACTAATGATCTTGTAGTTGAATGGGAACAAAAATCCGGCCAAAATCCAAAATCTTTTGGAGGCACTCACTGAAGAGAAAATGTAGCAGTTTATCAATGCCAATGGGTGTAATGTTCAAGTGTTCATATACTTGGGAATGGATCCCAATAGCTGGTTCCATTTTGGCGAAATACCCCGATTTGTTAAGTTATGACACTCGTAAATTTGTTATCAAATGTTTTATATTTCCTCACTCTTTTTCATTAGCAGAAAGCAATGGAAAACATATCAGTAGCAGGCCTCTCATTTTCAGCTGATCTTCACTGTTGTTGGTTACACTGAAGGTCATTATTGGAGGCAGATTAGATCAGCTGTTGCTAATTAATGTTAATTCCATTATGACTCTCTGGTTAATGTGCTCTCAGCCGCTGATGTCTATGTTCAGACTAAGCTTGTTTGTGATTAAGAAGACACAAGTTCCTGGTACACCACTGCCTGTGTCTTTCTAGTTTCATAGAATGATGACTCCTCTCTGATGATATATAGCTGATCAGCTCATATCATTTTAAGAATCTCCCAATTCAATTTTTAACTGGATCAACTACTTTTCCTGTAAGAGCTTCTCCATTATGACACATCCTACCAACTGAAACACGAAACTTCAAAAAACCTAAGGGACCGGAGCACACTGATTATTCTGCAGCTTTTCTTTTGTGCAAAAACAAAATACGAAATACGAAACTGTAACACCTACCACGCCTTCACATAAAGTCTTAAGGCCTGGCTTTTGAAAAGTCAGACGTTTAGTAATGCATTGCTCATTTTCCTATAACTTGGGTATGCACAGAATATCTCCTATTTTATTTTATCATCATATTTGTTAGGTATATACTACCATTTTACTAACCCGTGATCGCATCTCTTAACATTTTATCAAGATCAACAAGTTGCTTTGTGTTAACATGACTGTATGAGCCTAATTGGTGTTTGTTGTTTCTGTATTAACGTACTGATGTCTTGCGGTTTCCTGTTCCTATGCATGGTTTGTGTTCTGTCTTGAGGATTATTGTATCGTTGCTTTTGTTGTTGCTGTGTTTATTGTGTGTTGTTGTCTTCGTTCTGTAAATTTTATCACTTTATAGTTTTATAGGTTGGAAACTAGCCTGCTTACGCTGGCACATTTTACAGATATGTAAATAAATAAATAAATATAAATAAATGAAATGAAATAGTTCTGAATCAGGGTCTTCAGTATTTGGAGTGAGTAGCTACTGAACCACAGTACACTATAGCTGTCAGATACATATAATTAACATTGCACATTCTCTCATTTTCAGGTTGTGAACATTCATTAGGCCACTCAAAAGTGTAGTATTAGATTCTCAGCCAACAGGAGGTGATTAGACATGAGTTGTGGTTAGTTTAGATCACACCTACTTGCAAGTATTAGAAGGTGAACTTAACAAGATTCAATAAGGCATTCAATCAGATTCAAATTTGTTAATTCAGTGTGATACTGAATTTAAATTTGTTAAAATACCATCAAACCCCATCCTTGATGTTAAATATGGCCGACTTATCATTCCCATACAGCTAAACTTTCATCAAGTGCTGGTCATTGTCAAGTGTCAAGTGAGTGCCTTTGTCAGAGAAAAGATGTGTCATGCGATGGATCGGTCTCCTTGTCTATGGATCTTATTGTGTCACCAGTATATTGACTGAATGAGAAGTCCCTGCTCCAGCCCCGGGTGCCATGGACACTTATTGAGACTCTATGGGTCGTCTCCTGTACATGGCGAACACTTTTACCCTCATCTGGGCTGTAGTTTCTCTTTCTCCACATCCTTCTTTTTCTTTTCTTCTCTCTTGCTCTCACTCACTATTAAATAAATAGCCCTTTTGTCTCAAACTGCCTCTGCTTTCCGGAGCAAATATAACAAAACCAAAAACAAAACAACACAAACAAAAGCCTAAGAATTGAGGCGATCTGATACGCTCTGTCCTTTCCTGTCCTTTCTGACCCCTTCTCTCTCCTCTCTCCATGCCGGAGCTCACACTGAGTGAATGAATAGAGATCTGTGTTGATGTCTGTGCTCTGAATACTAAGATGTGGAGGGGGAGAGAGGAGAGGGAGGCGCGGTCAAGAGGAGGCGCATGTGATTGGCCGTGTCCATCTCCAGCTGAACTCTGAACCCTACGGAGCTCCTGCCTACACATACAGTAAACACACACACCCATGTATTGAACATATAGACCTTTCTAAACAGTGAGAGTGTAATACAATACCGTTTATTGTCCAAAGGAAAGTTTTACAAAACCATGCCCTTACACACACAGCATACAGCAGACAGCATTTACTCATACATTATATTAATTTCATCACTATTTAAAGGCTAATGCTGGCATTATTCTATATTTTCTTTTTTATCAATATTTTCCATGACAACATCACATCCAACAACATGTTAATCCATCTCTCATTCTTTCCCCACCTTGTCTATTGCACTGCACTGCATAGCCCATTTCTTCCTACTCTTTAAAGCTGTGTTAATAATTTTTTTGGCCACTAGGGGGAAGCACAGTAGGTCTATTTTCCTCTGTTTATTGTGCGTAACTACAGTAATTGCAAGGTGTGATTGCTATCAAAATATGGGTTACCTACACTCAAAATAGTACACATCCTGCTTATACCTAGTGGAAACTACCACGACTTGAGTTTTAAGCAAATGCAAAAGTACCTTAAAGTGCAATGCCATCGACAGCCACTAGATGCTGTCTCCAATTACGCTGCAACTCTGAACTTCAAACCAACTCAAAACCAATGAGTGACATCACACCTCGCTAGAAATATATATAAATACCGTTTTATAGACAGTCTGCGGTGTAGACACAAATAGAGGACTGAAACTGCTGCTGCTGCTGCTGCTGCCCTGCTAACATGCTGCTTTCACTACACAGCCTGCCGCTGCTTATGATTCACTCTCCTTTTATCTCTGTTTTTGTCTCCACAAACTCCGGAGGGGAAATATCTCCGTCTTAAGCGGCAAAATGCCGCATTATTTTCAACAGCCAGTGGAAAACTTTGACTTTGTCTGTCGTTTGGTGTTAGGCAGGTAGCGTACAGTGGAAACACCTGCCTGCTGCATCTGGGAATATGGTTGATGAGAGCAGTGAAACCACAGTCAAATTATTTGTTGTTTCCTTTAAGTGTGCTAAATGTATAAAACTGGATACCAATGTTACTAGAGCCAAAAACAAGTGTATTGTTCTCACTGGTTTCCCTCTCTTGAAATATGACTTTTTCCACTCATCGGACGACCACACTCAAGGTTAGGATCTCTTCCTCTCTGTCCGGCTCTCCATCCCTCTCCTTCCCTCTGTCCTGTGTGCACAAGAATCCTTTGTTTTCGAGGAGATGAAAGGGACAAAAGCCACCATTGAAAAATACGACTGGGTGAGCGAGTGAGTGAAAGAGAGAGCACGTTAGACGGGGAGAGGAGAGCGGGACGGAGCGTCGAAGTGTGTGCAAGTGCTCTGTGTGTGTGTGTGTGTGTGTGTGTGCTTGTGACTGTGTTTGATCATGTATGAGTATGTGGTGTTTGACATTGTGAGGGGGCAGAGACCAGGCAGGGGGGCGAAGAAGAGAGAGAATAATTGGTTTTGAGGGGAGGATTGAGAGAGAATTGAGCATCGGGTGACAAAAGGAGTGAAAGAGGAAGAGGGTGAGGAATGGATGGTGAAGGAGAGAGAGAGAGGAAGGGGTATGTGGAGTGAAGGTGGAAGAAACAGATCGGTGACAAAAGACGGTCATTAGTATTCCAGAGTAGAGAGTAATCCCTTCTACACAGTGCCCCTGTCCAGTGTCCACATCCATAAAGAACCCCCAAGCAGCCAGTACACTGCACTGAAAAGACTCAATACAACACATCTTGAATGGCTGTGACCACTGTCCACACCATGGCAGCCTCTGCACTGGACTGAAAGGACTGTCTAAACATCAACACAAGCCATGCCAAGAAGGCATCTGCGCAGCCAACACAAGATGTTAAAAGCACAGACTTACTGCAGCCAAACTAAGCACCGCACACTGCCATACAAATGAGCTGCTGTTGTGTCATTGTCTCTTCAGACAGTGAATGATTTCAGGCAATCTCATTAAGAGAAAGCCTTTTCTTTTGGAGTGTTTTGTGTATAGAGACACTGTCAGGTGTAGGTAAGGCTACAGAGAAAACAGCCTTGTTTTTGTCTTGATTGACATATATATATTCTGAAGATTTCTCCCATAGGTTTTGAAAAGCCCAACCAGTACAATTTCCTCAGCCTAAGTGGAATATAATAAATAATAACATTTTTAAGTCTGTCCTAAAACAATAGTCAAGTGCCTAAATGAATATTGGCACATGTTTATCTTGCTGTAATCATTCCTCCTGTTCATACTGGTGCACTTTCACTGTAAGTGATGGGGTCCAAAATCTACATTGCTTCCTTGCAAAATGTCTTTCAGTTTGCAGGAATTACTAACTGTTTATTAATGACTGTGATATGTGGTGGCTTTCGGGGGAAATTTGTCGTGGTTGTTGTGGTTTTTGTGGTGATGGCAGCTGTTGAAAACACAAACAGAACATGTAGGTGTCAACAAGAAGCACTAACATTTCCTCATTTATTTTTCTGAAATTCATCTTTTTAAATGTCTTGCTTGAGATGAAACATTGAATCTTGTTGCAGTATCCACACTGATGGTCAGTTAAACAGACAGTAGGCTGGTCAAACTGTGTGATTACACAGTTTACACAATATTTAGCTACCAAACTTTGTGTTTGTGTTCACTTTCCAGTTGAAGATAATGATATAAAACCACAAGATAGACTAGAGCTGCACTGCCAATTCATATGTTTTGTTTCCAATATTATAAGAAACATTGCGAGGTCAATGCTTCTTGCTGAGCACAGTTTAACTTGCGTCAATGGCTGGTGTAGATAATAAATACAATGAAAAACACATTGATTGATTGACTAAAGTAAAAGTCTTTTAGGTGCTAGCTGCTGTCATAACGCATTCTACTGAAAGGTACCAGTTAACACGGTCACTGGTTAAACCAAAGCGTCATGGGTTTCGTGGTGACGGCAGCTGTTGAAAACATGAACAGAACATGTAGTTGACCTCCTAAAAGTCTTGAGTGAAGATACACGCCCGCCTATAAAAACCTAATGGTACCTGACTTTTTTTTTTTTTTTAAGAAAGACGTGAAAAGTTGTGAACTCATCCTTTAAACCTGGAAATCATCAATAATAACTGGAAATACAGAAGTGATCAACTTAAACACACCAACAACAGGTTCAGTAGTAATTCTTCCTCTACATTTTCTCATCATGTCTGCTTCTGGGGAACTAATGTACATATACTTTTGATCATTTTGACTCAGGACTTATGAGGACCCTGGGAAGGCCCCTCTAAGTCTCCTGGTGGCCTTAGAACCTTAAAACTAGAGGATCTTCCTGGGAAAAAAAATCACTTGACAACAGGGAATATAGCAAATGTTAACACTTTACTAAACTGGGTACAAGCTAAATCACAAAAGCATTAAACAACCAAATACAGACAATAATGTTCCAACTTTTATTGCAAACCAGCAGAATTATCCAGGAAACACTTTTATACCTATTATAAATGCTTTAAAGTATAAGATTTATGAATTGTAGCTTATGTTTAATGGCTTTCTTGTGGTTTAAAATGAGTTCTGCTTTCTGAAACCTCAAGTTGAGAATAAGTCTCGGGTTAAAAAAACTCAAGCATAACTTCCTTCTCGAAACAGTGCAATACTTGAAAGAAAAATGTCATCAAAGCAGCAAACATAACTGCAGTGCATTCAGTGTAAGTGCATCAGGACTGCTTCTACATCATCTGCATTACATGTCAACATAATCTGGATTTTAACAACAGGGAGTAAATATGACCAGTAGTCGTAGTGGTCTGGCGCAATGTATGTCTCAGTGTGCCCTAGCCCAGAATTGAATGCTTCCCTAGCACTTACCTCACCTCCACTTCCTTGGCCTAGAATTAGTAGCAGAGTTACGACCTTAATTTAACAATGGAGAGCAGCTGTTGGCCACAAGGCAATAATTTAGGGTTGACTTTTACCATCTACTTCCAAGTCAGTAGTAGCCAATAATCTGTCTCTCTGCTGTAAATCTGACCGGTCTATTATTGTTGTGGTGCTGATTCCTCAATGAGACGAAGGGGTTTGTTTTGACTGAATGTCGCCTGTTTCTTTCCTCTGCGTTTCATGCGACTCTTCTTATCTCTTCCTATTACAATGACTGCTTCACTTTCAATTCCATTGCTGAGCTATTTTTCATGCAGTTGCAGCAGAAGTTGGTAGCACTGATAAACTGATAGGAAAACCATATTCAGCAAATCAGGGTATTCATGCAGGGCTGGTGCAAGACGCGGGGACTTCTGTTAACTGATCTCGTCATCTATCGCTGAATGATCTTGGACCACAGTTGCAATGTTTTGTTTTTGTTTGTTTGTTTGTTTTTGTTATCTGTTACAAGCAGCATTGTCATGGAATGATGTGGTAGCAGTCATACTGTACGCACCACTCATATCCCTCCACACTGTAAACACAACGACATAGACGAAACCAGACTTAACACCTCTTGGAATATGTAACCTCATATGTTCAAGAGATGTAGTAAATAGCTCAGTGATGACACAAATACTAGTGAATAGCGGATATGTTATATATAGGAACATCACAGTGTAGCATCACATGAAAATAACAGCAGGAAATAAAAGGGCAGATAAAATCAGATCAGATAAGTTGAGGCTTTATTGCTGACTTAAACAGATATCAATTGCCAGTTTCAGCATGTACCGCACTGAGCTAAACTAATGATCATAACACAGCTGTAAAGTGAGTAAGTGAGTTAGTTGGTAAGTGAATAAGAAGCACTATTATATTTCAACTGCACCAAAAACTATGCAAATTAACTACTTTATTGAAACAAGAAGAATAACTAATTTTTAATACTTGTAATAGGTGGGATACAAAACACAAAGATGAAACACAGTTTTTAAAAATGTGTGTTTCTTTCTTACCTCCCTGTTGACTTAACAGACGTTCACTTTGCAGTCACAGCTTGAAGACTTGCAGGTTTAATTAATTTCACTGTCCAGCAGACACGTGAAAAAGACAGTTCAACTTTTCGCTTCACGGTTTTGAACGACGCGCACTTGTTGACAGCTCCGTCACGCGCATGTTTTACACCACCTCTTTCTTTGACATCACATTGTTTGGGTCTTTTTCGTCTGGAGTCCTCCTCCTGTATGTCGTTGGCATCCTCTAATTTCTAAAAAAAAGAAAAAAGAAAAAAAAAGATAAAAAAAAGAAAAGATAAACTCTAAATACAAGCATGCAACCCGTCAGATGAGAGGAATGGATGATGAGGAGGAGGAGGCAGCAGTCGGTGAATGCCTCCCAGCACACTGGTAGCCTACTGGTGGTGCCGGTTCCAGCTCACAGTTACTGGGTCATTATGTAATCAGATGAGCACAGTTTGCATTTCTTCTTCCATCTGAAGCAGAGAGGGAGCCCTGTGTGTCCGGACAGAGAGAAGTTAAAGAAGCAATGTCCACTCCTCCAGAACCCCCCCCATCCCCCTCCCTGCACGCCTCTCTATATAAACCCAAAAGTATTCAGACGGCTGTTTTCACGACATTTTTAATTCATTAATTCAACTCTCCTCCCAGCTTCTCCTCCTACCCTCCCTCTCCGTGTCTCTCCCTGACTGTACGCGATAAATGGGCCTCTTTGTTGAGAGGCCTCCTCCACTGTTTCAGCCTTTGTCAACTTTCTCATGTAAATGTTTGATGGTTATAAGATACAAGCCTGGAAGTTGTTTCACTGAAACGGAGGTATTTACAAATCAAAGAAAAGAGAGAGGAGAAGAGGGGAAGGAGGGGAGAGGGGGGGGCAATACTGAGCTCTTTTCTCGTGCTGCTTGGCTCCCTTAGCTTTGCGTTGGCCAGTACGCAGTGAATGGATAATGTCGGCGCATCTGTGTGAGGCTGTGCCATGTCCGCCTGCAAGCAGGGGAACTTGATGCTGTGAAGGCGAGTACACTTGGTCCTGCTGTGAATGGTACAGCACAGGATGAGCAGTGACAAGAACCATTATACTGAGAAACTGGCCCCGGGATGGTGGAATGCATTTTGTTGTTGACATGAAGGTATGAAAATCTAATTATGTGAATTTTATCAATAAGTATCATTTGAAAATGGACAGCAGGGTATGTGCTGCACTCTGAATCTAATAATGCTGGGATGAAGCAAGAGCACACAAACCAATATAACAAACTCCCTATAGAGTTAGAGTCCATGTCTCTATAGGAGCAACCTAATAGAGTTTTTTAGTGAAAAGTGAAAAGGGCATCTTGTCAGCCCACCATTCAAAGCTCTCCTTTTAACTTTGTTTTGACGGGAGTTAAATTTACCGTACGTTCAGATGAGTGTCCCCAGGTCGGGTGCAGACGCATGAATCTGCAGCAGGGACGTGCCGCACAATAAACCCGGCGCTGCGCGATATTTAGCCCGACTGGTTTCACACGCACATCAATCTGCGGGGCCCCTCCAACCTGCCAACATGTGTTGTTCCTCCTCAACGCCCTCTCCCGTCCTGCAGAGTAAAGAGGGGCCCGTCTTATCCGGAGCAATGGGGCCCCTCATCCATAGGGGCCCAAATTATATGAGTGTGTTTACCCTTTTTTTGGGGTGAGGATTTGGCCCCATCCTCGGTTTCCCGGATGTGGAGCTTCACCTGAAAGTCATGAAGCAGCTGAGGGCATGTGGTTGACTGGCACACTTTACTTTCATACTGACAAAAAAAAATTCTGCAACCAGCAGCACAAATTTATACTGTTTCCTCTTTTTTTTGTTTGTCATCTATCATGCCGAATATTGCCCTGTATCATATTTAACCCACTTCGCATATGAAAGAATGTGACCTCACTAAGCCAACAGACACAAAGACATTGCCTCTCTGTTTTCTGACCGGCGAGAGTTTTAGGAAAACTATGTCATGGAGGTCAGCAGTCACTGAGAGGGAGTAGAGAGAGGGTGGGAGAATAAAAAAGCTAAAAGAGAAGTAGGAGAAAGAAAAGATGTAAGATATACTATAAAATGAGGGATAAGATGTCACGGAAAGAGGAAGAAAAAACCAGAAGTTATTGACTCAGAAAGAGGAGAGAGAGTTTGTGTGCAAGAAAGAGACAATGTATGAGGAAGTCAGGAGGAAGGATAAATAAATAAAAAAAAGCACATGATGGTGTAATGTGGGCCGGTCGGAAGTCCCCCGTCTTTTTTCAACTCCACCTTCCCTTTCTTCCGCCCCTCTTTTGTTGATCCTTCTTGGCACAGTATGCAGTTTGTGTTTCCATCACACATTGCACATGTTGCCTTCCCCCTTTGTGTTCATTCTGTCACTTTCACTACCCTGTATACCCCTACACACCCACACACACACGTGCGCACACACACACACATATACACACACGTGCGCTCACACACACACACAACACCTCTGCTGCAAGTCTCTATTTGAGTTTGTTCTCCATTCGGTTGGTTTTCTGGCTCTGTGTGAGAAAAGGTTTTTTGCAGATCAAACAAGATATATCTGGAGAAGATCTGTGGGTGACAATATGCATACACACAAACATAAACACCCCAAACCACATTACACACAGACACACAGACACACACACACACACACACACACGCAAATACACAGAAATGTAAAATAAACGGAAATATAAGCAGAAACAGAAAAACATAGGAAAGAGATGAACAAGAAGACAATTACTCACTTTTATTTACTATAACTATGACAAAACTCCACGGTGAGCTGATTTAAAAACATATGTTATTCATATTCTACATATTCATACATGGACATGCATTTACACAAAGATATGTGGAGGCACACGGGCAACAAATCTGGGATGTTGGCCATGCATGCTGGAAGAGAGGAAGCTGCTGCAGATGAAGCAGGCCCGACGCCAGCACTTTGACCACCATAGAAGAAGAGGAGGATGTTGCCAGCTAGGGTCCCTTAGATCGCCAACTGGCTGCCTTTAAAGCTCTCTATAAAGAAGCCTCCAAGACACTTCTGGGGAAAAAAAATTGCATAAAAGAGCCCAGAGGCGATAAAAATGAATGAATAAGACACTGTTTATGCTTTGTATTAATGAGATACACTATGATATGTTGTGTTTTTCATTGAAAACCAAAAACAGAATAGTTGACAAGGTCATGGCAGAAGTGACAGTCAAAGGCCTGCACTATGAATATGTGCAGCACTGATCTCTTACTCCCTCTGGTGGTTATTTGTCACACACACTCATCACAACAAAAATCATGTAAAAGAAAAAAGAAAATGCAGGGTGTTGTACCTCTTAAGTGTATGATTGTGTATCTGTGCATATTTACACATTTATCTACTTGGTGCGCACTTATTGAACACATTTTATTGTAATTAAAGAAAAAGGGCAGGAATATACAGTGTATGAAAGCTAAATAATGTGAACACCCAGACAACCCAGTACGCATCGTGGTCAAAAATCTACCAATTAGACTTTAACACATTGTGAGTCAGCAAAACTGTGCTTCTCTGCTTGTTACTCATTAACACTAAGTGAAAGGCAAAGAACAGAAAATCTTCAGTTATCCTGTTTTTCAGCCTGAGTATTAAGTGAACTGAAGCAAGAGGGACTCTAATATGAAATATTTACAGCCCAAACAAAGACAAAACAGTTTGGACCAATTAATGAGATTCTGAGGAGTTTTTCACTCACAAATTGTTTGATTAACATTTTGTCTCAAGGACAGATCTCATGCATGTATTAATCAAGTACAAAAATCTCTTGATTTCTTCAACAGACTATTAGTCTCAGTAATTTTGCATTAAATCAGTGTGAGCTTGGTGTAGTCGTAATCAGCAGTAGCAGCCTCAAGAGGTCATTGCTGCTCTTTCACAGAGCAAAATATCTGTGAGCTTCACTCTGGTCAGTTAAGTATGTGAAGTGATGTTAAAACAGCAGAAGGCCACTATTTATTTTGGTTTCATAGATGTATCAAACCATGTCTCCTTATTTTTAGATTACTCATTGTTGTCTTGTGAATAATAGTAGTAACTCTCAGCAGGCAAGGAAATAATGATTCAAGGAAAGCAGCAATAAAATGTAAAAAGATTTTTAACTTTCAAAAAATGAAAAAAAAAAATCACAAGCCTGAATCACTGACAACTGCCTCTCAGCTTCATGACATTTTGTTGGTGTATTACAACTGAGTCAGCGTTTCTCCCTGCCTTTGTAATGAACTTGGAAGACCTTTGCACGTCTCTAGAGTACTCATTTGATTGAGAATACTGAGGTAGACAGAAAGTATGTAGCAGGAAATATTTGGTAACTCAACTTACTGTAAGTTCATCATGTACCTTTTGAAAAAAAGTGACGTCAACTATCCTAAAAGTAAACTATGCTTTTGTTTTTCAGCTCATAAAGAGCTGGTACATCCTCAGACACAGATTGGATGGTTATTGAATTACGGATATCTTCTAACTATTTTCTGTATGAATAAAAGAAACCTGTAAATCATATGACTGGAAACCTAATTTCCACTCATGTGATATACACGTGGATGACAAATTAAAGAAAAAACCTTTATAAATGGGTGAAAACAATGAGTACAGATGCTTCTATTCAGGGCACGAGGGCACATTGAATGGTTTCATGAAAATAATGTAAATCATGCAGTGTGTGTTTTCAAGGTTACCAGGTCTTCAGCCCAACTGAACATGAATGGGGGATTTTGGATCAACGTGTCAGAATTGTGTTCATCTCTCCAGTAGAGTTTCAGAAATTTGTAGAATCAATGCCAAGGAGCACGGGAGCTGTTCTGGTGAATTGTGGGTTAGCATTGTCGGGATGTAGGTCCACCACTTTGGTCACAAAACCTTAGTATTTTCAGATGAATGTTGACCTTTAAGAATCTCCCCTAAACAAATAACATTATCATGCAAAGAGTCACATTGCACAAAGCATATAAAGGTAATGATATTGCATTTGAGCAAGTAGTTCAACATAATAATGCATCATACAAAATAATATGAAGATCCTGCAGTGAAATGTCAATGGTCTTCCTACACTATGGGCTCTCATTCTTCATTCCAAATAACAGCAAAACAACATATTGGAAATACAGTGCAGTGCAATGCGAGACAAGATGTACCATTTGGGTGTTTTATGGGAATATCAGATTATGATTTTCAGGTAGCACTTTTCTCAAAAAACTGCAGCCAAAGTTTTCAAACTGAGTGTTTCATTCCAGAGAACAAATTGTTTGATAGAGTGTAACCTTATAAACCAGTGATGCTAAAGGGCCCGCAGGAGGGAACACTTATCTCAAACTAAAAAGAGCACAAATAGACATACATACAAATGCATATGTTCTCCTTCTCTGTTCGTTTTAACTAATGAGCAACAGCATGGTAATCTGCAAATAGCTCATCTAATTTCTGCCCTCACGAGGTCGAGTCAAGTTCCCACAATGATGACAGCCTGATTTGATCTCTCTGTGTCAGCACATGATCACCGCAGACGCTCATTTCAATGTTTAAGTTTATGTCATGTATTCTTGAGCTGATAATATCTTTGCTTACAGGTCTGATTTCCTTTTCTTTACCGTTGGCTTCGCTGTCTATAAGTTATGTAACTATGAGAAAATGTGCTTTCACTGCTGCTCAGTCCAGCTGTGAGTGTACACCACATGCAGCTGTTGTCCCTGTGTGACTGTTTGTTAAAGATAAACCAGTATGGGCTTCATTTTAGCCCATAAAACTGGTTAACAAGTTCAATGTTTTGAAACCTGTGGCATAATCAAAAGCTGTCTGGGCCACATTAAGCCAACAATTTGGCCTTTCACTGTTTCTCTTTTAGTCTATTAGATTTCATTAGGATTTATTAGCGACTCATGCAATGAAAAAGCTTCTAAACCACATTGATCACTGGTTTGTTTATATTTTAGCTGGTTGTCCAAATGAAGCACAAGCAGTTGAACATTTTGAGAAGTAGTTGCACATATTTGTGTCGAGCAATCATCATCATATTCTTATAGTGTTGTTTTGTACATGTAATGGAGTAGAAGACACAAATCTCACAGAAAATTACCTTTAACACCACTTAAATGAATTGAAACCAGTGTCAAGCTCAGTGCATGACTGACAACGCAGAAAAACGACCAGAGTGGGGAGAATGTAGCGACTCCTTTTCATGTTGAGTGTGAGTAAGTGTTCTGGCCTATTGGTAGCCAGTACATGTGTGTACTTAGGCTTTCACTTCTTTTTCTCATTCATTACTCAAAACTGAAATCTTTGAGCCCATTCAGACCTGAAATAGTATGCACAACACAAACAATCCACGGAACAACTTTAGCATCAAAGACTTCAAAAGGAGGAAGTAGCATTAACTTTGCAAATGAAGTGTTCAAAGCAGGCTGAAGCTCTGGCTTTTGACTTGTGGGGAGAATTATTGAACACACCTCTAGTTTTGGGACTTTGACCATGTTTAACATAGACATCTAACATTAACAACTAACAACAGAAAATCACAAAAAAAAAAACATGTTATGTCCCCTTTATGACATGGTTTTAGGGTTAAATTCAGATTTGTATAACATGTTGTCCAATCACACTTGAAGACAGAGTGAAGAGTCAGCCAACAAAGAGGGGGGGGGGATGTGATATCCTTCCTGACGCACATTTTCAGTCAGTCTCTCCTGGAGGGCATTCATAGTGTTTCACTCCGTTGCTCACATGAAATGAAAGAAATAGTTGGGTCAAGAATGGAAACAGAGAGAGGGCTAGAGAGTAACACAGCCCCCTCTCATCCAACACTGGAAAGGTGTGGTGGGAAGGAGCTATTCAACTGTCCAACAAGCATTTCTGATGGAGTATACTGGCACCTTTAGGGTTAGGCATTTAGTTGTGATGGTTAAGGTTAGAGTAGGGTCCTCACAAGCATGGAGGTACAACCGTGTGTGTGTGTGTGTGTGTGTGTGTGTGTGTGTGTGTGTGTGTGTGTGTCAGTGTGTGTGTACATTTCAAGGTAAAGCTAATATCCTGATGGCCAGGTCACACTTTCCGGTTCTCCCTTATGTGGCATCCCAACTCTGTCTCCCACTCTAACCTACATTGCTCCATCTATCACGAGCCTTGGCACAGAAAACTGAAAAGACAAACAGGTCATGTGGGTCATCTGTTACATAACGGCACAAATGACCTCACACGCCCACAGTGCATGTCTATCATTTTGGCACTCTGTTTTGTGCGTGTTCTAGAAATGACAATATCAAATGAGTTTCCAAATCTGGTTTGTTTGTTTTCAAAATGCATTCACCGACCACTTTATTAGGTACACCTGTGCAATCTAGTGCAATCTAATGCAATCAAATACAACAGCTGTGCCATAAATTCTACATGTGTGAAGCTTATACATTTTCAGTTTTTGTCGTCATTGTCAGAAAGGCAATAATTCTACGTTATGTTTATTATTATTATTATTGAGGTTGTAGTGGGTGGCGGTGGTGTACTAGAGTGCATTAACTTGAAAGTTGTTCCTAATATTTTGCCCCCCTCATGTATGTTAACGGAGTGGACAAAATATTAGGAACACCATTCACTATAATGCACCCCAGTACACATACAGTAGAATTATCACCTTTCTGACAATGTCGACAAAAATTGAAAATGTATAAGCTTTGTAAATAGCAGAGCTGTTGTGTTGGATTGCATTAGATTGCACAGGTGTACCTAATGAAGTGGCCGGTGAGGGCCATTTTATCCCACTGTTGAGCCCCATATTCTCCCCTGAATCATTCTGGATCTCAGTAATTTGGAGGCATTTATTTTGATATTTTAATATAATGGAATCAAACTAGTGTCACTGGGAGTCTAAACTGGACAGGAATGCTTCTAATAATAGTTACAGTAACTAACTTCCCTGCTGAACATAATCAGTTGTGGTTGTTATGAAATCTTGATTTGCTGAATGAAGTTATTCATCTTCCAGGTAAAGGTTCCTACCTTAACCACCACCACTACCATGTGAATAAGGTTAGTGTGTAGCGCTTCAAGAGTCATTGAAAATGTGACCACATGATTCTGTTTTCACATGTAGACACAATGTTCCACTGATGAAAACCGCAAACGGTCACAGCTCTGGCATACATGCATGTAGAATGTGTCTCTGTTACCATCCTTAGCGCTTTCACATATAGCCTACATGTATCACAGCCTTAAAACTGCAAAAGGTATATTTAGTGCCACACAAGTACAAAATTACTCTTAAAGGAGGTGGCAAGGATCCGAACTAGTGACTCAAACACTGACATAAAACTAACACAGGTGGCTACCTTGAAAGAATGTATACACAGGAGTATACACAGCAAGATGCTTTACATTGGACATAACCCATAAGTCTTTGAAAAAATTCAGAACAGAGTTCCAAATCCTATCAAAAACACTTTGTAGTCATTATATAATCCAAGTCTCTCCAAGTGTAATGTGTTTGCCATTTTTCTCAACCACAAATCATATGCAGGCACAGAATCCATTTTCTTGTAAGATTTACTTTTTGCAATTACCATTCCAAACAAAACAGCCACTTTTCATACTTATTGGCCAATGATAATAGACTTCTTGCTCCAAGGATGGCTATAAGAGGTTCGGGTTCCCAACGCTTCCCAAAAGCTCTGGAGAAACAATGAAAGATGCTTTTTCAATATGTGTACAAAGAGCTGATGCATCAGGAAAAAGACAATGTGACTTTTCCCTAGAAAAGACTACAGTATGTCTTATACTGATTGATTAAACTTTTATCGATTACAGAATACCGTGGACCAAAGTTGAGTGATAGCACAGTTAAAAGTCCCACCTTTTCCCCATAGCAGGGAAAAACAAACACTGTCTGATCCATATCTGATGTGGTATGTGGTGGCATAAAGAACGTTTGTGTATCTTGTATGTATTTATTAACACACTCCACTTGGTCTTGAACTCAATACAGTCTTTTAAGCATCACCTGACCCTCCATGCCAATGTCACTGCCAATGAAAAGCCAACCATTGATTTTTATCCAGCCTTTGGTCACATGCTTGTTTTCCCAGTGTTATCTTTATTAAGATAAGCAATCTGCAGGTTATGTAAAAGACAACCCACTCACTTCCAGAAATACCCATGCTAAAAAAAAAATAAAAAAAAAAAAAGTTTTGATCTGCCATGGATCTGTTTCTGATATGTTGCTTTTTTGTTTGATTGTTTGTTTGTTTGTTTGTTTGTCTGTTTGTTTGTTTTTTACACCAGTGAAGTGATGATATTTTAGCTTTTTTTGCATTAACATGAAAATTATCTCAGTCCAATGGCAGATTGTTAAGTGACTTTTTAAAGTAGACTACATAAGTCCCATAAAATCCATTTAATTTTTAAATTAAGTTCGCACAGTTACATATATCTTTCAAAAAGTACAATTTATATTTTAAAAAACATTTTTGGTGTATGTAGCATATTAAAATGCAACACAATGTAACAAGTTACCAAAGCTTTTAAGTAATTAATTTTGCTGTAGGAAATATATCCATCATAAATCCCTGGACAGCAGTTATGTATCTGCTGTTTATATAACAGTGGGAGCGTTGGAGGAATGTGTCTTGCTGACATGGACTGTCACACACTGACGGTATTTGGCGCTCACCATATATCTGCAAGTATTTGTCATGACCTAGAACAGAGTCGCTGTCAGTGCTTCAGCCTTATGTAATTTTTTATTGTAGGGATGACACCAGAGGACACTAAACATTTGCTGTAATTCTACTTTTATGTATAGCAATATTTGTGTTTTATTGGTTAGGCAGTCACGCTGTCAAGGCTGCAAAGCAAAGTCTGACATTCATGTTGTTACCTATATAAGTACCATATCTGGCACATACTATACATAGACACACATTTATTTATTTTTTTTTAAGTATTTTCATCTGTATCATATATTTCTAACCCTTCCCCCTAAAAACCCATAAAAATGTTCATAATTAATTGCATTGCAAGAAATAGCATTTACATTTTCATTTGTATCATTTTTCATAGATTTCAAGACTCAACAGTGGTGAATCTTTACAGAAAAAATGTGTAATTTAGTTTCTTTCTTCTTAAAAGAAGTTTTAAAAAATCTTCTTTTGTGTGTATCTGTATGTTTCATATTATTTTTATATTTTTTTGTTTTCATAGTTAACATAAGGGGTTTTAATACAAACAGATTTTACCAATTGAAATAAAAGTCAAAAACATTAGTTGCACAATTGTACATATGCAATATGTGGCTGTGCAGAATTGACTTTCAAGATTAAGTAGTGTATTTTTTTAAATGATGCATGAAGTGTAGATTTAATTCTCAGATACAGTATATGTGTATGTTTTGTAGAAAACATACTGGCCTTTAAAGATTTTTTTTCACACTAAAACACAGTAAAAGGTGAGGTTAATGGCAGAGTTGGGTGGTAATTCTTTGTGGACTCACTATGAGTGACCCCTTTCACATCATACATGTTAATTTTATCCATTGCTAATATAAAAATAGTGAGAAGTGAAGCTTTAATAATGTGTATAATGTCAAGAATGCAGGTTGGATATATGCCACATTTTTTAAAGTCAGTGAATCTTCAAATGAATAAGATATTGCTGTTAATGTTTCACGCCCAAAGTGAATCCCATGATGAGGCAATCTGAGAATGTGACAAATGTTTGTATTTGTACTTCAAAGATTCGTGTGTCGTGTTTTTCGTGTTAAAGTTTGTTGTGTCTCCTGGTTAACAGCTTTAAACTATCATAAAGCATAGCACTGACTGTAGGTCAAAGCAGCAGCCTTTTAGTGTCCTTGAGAGACCCCGTGGAATAGAAGTAATATGATCACTTTATCGAGACTGTGAGATAAAGAAAGTTCTAATAGTCATTTCAGTGTTATGTGAGGCCGAGATGACCATTTTACATCTAATTTACTTAAAAACATTACTTATGTGTAACTCCAACATTTCTGTAAATTTTAAACTATCAGGTAATTTTACAAACCTCCATCTATCATTGTGGTGGCATAAAACTGAGTAAGGAAACATCCTTCACCCTGGCAATGACCTCCAGCTCTTCCTGGGGAAGGCATTCCCAGGCCAGAAGACTCCACAGCTGAGGTCCTGACCATGGTCCACTTGAATTCCATGTCCCCAACATACCCCCGGGTGCAGGAGACATTCCTCCAGAGGTGGATGTTGAAGACTTAACGAACAGGTCAGACATTCCCAGTCCAACCTCACTACTCTTTTAGGTCTTCCAGGTCTGTCCAGAACCTCCCCCACCACCTGGTGGTGATCAGTTGACAGCTCTGCTCCTCTTACTAAAGTGTCCAAGACAACAACTACAAAGTCGATCATCTATCTTTGGCCCAAGGTGTTCTCGTACAAGGTACACTCATGAACAACCTTGTGCTCAAACATGGTGTTCATTATGGCCAATAACAAAAGTCCAATAACAATGCACAACTCAGATCAGACAGGCCATTCCTCCCAGTCACCCCCCTCCAGGTTTCGTGAGCCCACTTGAGCATTGAAGTCCCCCAGCAGAACTATGGACCCAATCCAGAGACTCCACGAAGGCTAGATACTTCAAACTGCTGTTTGGAGCATACACACAAACAACAGTCAGGGTCTTCCTCCCAGTGATGCGTAGCCGCAAGGACATGACCCCCTTGTTCTGTGGGGAGAACTCCAACACTGTTGTGCTCAGCCGGAGACTCGTGAGTATCTACACACCTATATGGCGCCTCTTACCCCATGCAACTGCAGAAAAATGTCCAGCCACTCTCCAGGAGTTTGGTTCCAAAGCTGGTGTTGTAAGTAGAGGTAAGCCCATCTAGTCGGTACTGCTCCACCTTCACTAGCTCCAGCCCTTTCCCAACAGGGAGATAACGTTCCACAAGTTTCCAAGAGCTTCTTTGGAGTATGAGTTCAAAATCACAAGGATTAGAATAAGGTTATGTGCAGGAACGCGAAACCATTTACAGAGCTTTGCTACCTTGACGTTGTACTGAAACTCTTTGAGAAATTTATCACGTAGTTCAAAGTCAAGAGGTTGTGAAATATAGCACAACAATTTATTTCACCATCAGTGACGCCAGAGGCCATCTGTGCTGTGGAGGTGCTTAAGTGAACACAAAAATCACTGGGTTAAAATTTTGTCTAGTTTGGGTCTATATAGCACCAACACAATACTGGAACCCAGAAATCCACTCAAGACAAGGGGTTGTTTTAGTTTCAGTTTCAGTTTCAATCTATTCTTTTTAAACTTGTATGTCTTTTTAAACTCGTGTATCTTTTGAATGTCATATGCACATCATTTTGTACAAGATACAATCAATGTGTGACACTTTTGAACTAAAGCTTATTGTGTTTAACACTGAGTCAAAATAACTGATTGCGATTGGGTAAAGTTAACCCAATGTTGTATTGGTGCTATATTGACTCAAACTGGGTAAAATTGTGATCCAGTTTTTTAGTGTGTGAGAATTGTCTAGCTCTTGTGATTTTAACAAAGAGAAGAGATCTCTTGTTTGCAAAACAATCAATGCACCATATGCACTGAAAACAGGAAATCCCTCACCCCCCCAAAAAAACCTGATTTGATCATGATTTTGAAAATGGGACATCTAGCTTTGCTGGGTCAACAGTTTATCCACAATTTGTTCCATAAGATCAATACAGAGTTAAGTAGGTTTGTTATGGTGATTGGACATGTTTGCTTGTAGGACACTGGGAGCACAGCAACCAACTCTGTATCATTCTAGAGAAGTGTCAAGGCCAGAGAAAAGGATGACTTCGGTCTCTTCAGTGACACCCAGAATCTCAAAAATATTTGCACAACCTCAGATGAACACAGTGTTTTACGTAGACTTTTTTTTCCATCAATACTTAAAAAACTGACATGAAGATAACCAGATAACCAAGATAAGAGAACCTACCTACAACAGAGTGAAAGAAGAACATGGAGTATGGAAGTAGTTTTGTGGTCTGTGTTGCCATGTTTAAACTACTGTTCTGTGTCAGGGTGCACTCATAATCTGCTCTTCTGAAGGTCTGATAACCAAAAAAAATGTAAATATATGTTATCACTGTTTCTAATGCTCTGTTATCTGACAATAGATTGCAATAGACTTTATTATCTTCTTTCTAAAACCACACTTTTCAAGCAATAAGCACAAAGTGCATAAACTGCACAAAGGATTAAAACTATAAATGAGAAATGTCTCCAGAAATATGCCATCTTCACTAGGTGTTTGAAGATCTGGATTTGACCAGAAGGTATAACCGTTTATTAAAAAAGAGGGAAGTAAATGTTATAAAGTTGAATGATGGGGCGTGCACAATGACAAATGAAATTCTCAGTCCTTGAGATATCCTGAATGTGACCTCTGCAGCTAACAAGATAAAATAGTTAATTGAAACAAAACATTTTATTTTTGCATGGTAGGAGAACTAATCCAGGGTTCTTCCTTGATCACCATCCCACTTGTATTAACCTATCAGCTAGAGTGACATGATCAGGGAAAAGTGCAGGGAAATTTTAAGAGAAGTCTAATTTTTTTTTCTATTTTGAAAGCTGAGAGATCAAGGCTTGGACATTTCAGGAGACGCACATGAGACAATAGCATATCCATCTTAAAAGCTGTCTGATGAAGTTGCAGTAGTTTCCAAAGGGGTAAAATTGTTTGTTGGTCTATTTATTTTTTTATCTGAGAAGCCCCCGTGACTTCAGGTCAGGACCTCACCGTGTGAGAAATCTCAGCTTGTGTTAACTCTGGCGGCTTTGCAAAAGATATCAAACATGGCAAATGATGTGTGTGGAATGCATATCAGGATGCGTGACATTACAAACCCATATGTCTCTGCAAGGTCTGCTGACATTGTATCCCATGCCTGACCAACAGCATGAGAACTGGCATGAGAAGACTTTTTTTAAAAAAAAAAAAGCTGACAGAATTTGAGATGACAGACTTTTGGATGAGCACACATTTCCTCCAGATTAACATCAGCAAAACTGAAGCTCTCCTTATTTGCACTCCACACCGGATTCAGTCATCCCCCAGACCTCATCTCACCTCTGATGGCCGGGACATCCTGTTTTCCTCTTCAGTCACTAATCTGGGTGTTAAGTTTGGCTCTCAGCTGACTTTTGATGACCATATAAAGACTTCTTTGCAAACCCTTTTTCTACCATCTCAAAAAACATCTCTAAACTGTGTCCCTTTTTAACCCTGTCAGATGCAAAGAAACTTGTCCATGCCTTTATCTCCTCAACACTGGACTACTGCAATGCGCTCCTCACAGGGATCCCTGGCAGGAGCATCCTGAAGCACCAGTGTATTCAGAATAGCGCTGTCAGGATCCTGACGAGAGTGCAAAATGCATATATAACACCAATTCTGTTATCACTGCACTGGCTCCCTGTCTCCTTCAGGATTGACTTCAAAGTCCTGCTACTCACATACAAATCAATCAATGGACAGCCTTCCTAACCACCTGAGGGTAGCACAGACCCTACTCTCTTTTTTTAAAAAGGCCTTTCTAGTGAGGAAGGCTTCTTCATATCAACTCTTTTTACTCTTTTCTTTATGTTGTGTGTTTTTTGTCTACTCTTTCAGATCAGATTCTGGCTCTAACATGTACAGATATATTTGAGAAGTTGACATTTTGAGTAAAGAACAAGAAAAAGTATTGAATTCCTACTACTAAAGTTTGCCACATATCCTCCTGAGTGACCAGATGTAGCTTCCAGAAGGCAACCAATCAGAACAACACTGGATCAGTGCCAGGGTGGCCTTAATGAGACAAGAGTTAAGCCTGTTTCAGACAGAGGTGGAACTGACGGGTGGTGTAGAGGTCAATATAAGATAAATAAAGATTTTTTGAACTTTTTTTTTTAACTGTAAGTCATGCAAAAATATTCCAGTAGAGCCCCAGATTAAAAATATAGACCTGCAAATATGCACAATACATACCCTTTAATATTTTAATTAAATATGGCTTCAAGGTGGTGAATAAAACAACAACAAATAAAACTATTCAAAAGACAAACAGACAGACAGCTGACTGCAGTCATGTGTCTGCTCTTTTTTAGGAGAATCTCCAGGAACATTTTTATTGATGTCTTTTGGCTGTAAAAAACTGAGGAACAGGGACACAGGTTACTGTGTACCTTCATGCTGAAGTCAGATGCACCATCTTATTGGCTGAGCCAAAGGGGTGTTAGATATAGCCGAGGGGAGGGGCAGACAGGTCAACAGGTCAAAGACTTCCACCATGTTATCAGGCAAAGTTAAAAAGAACAGCAGATATGAAGAAGTCAGAACCCAAACAGAGAGTTGGTTCACTCGGAAGGAAGTCATAATGCACAACTAGGCTGATGGCTGTCACTCTTACGTGTCAACACCAAACAACAAGTCAAGGTTCAACAACGTCAGGCTGTATGTTGTGGTCCATGTTTTGGTGGTGTTAGACTTTGACAAGCCTTTGGTGGTCTTGGGCCTGTATTTACCTGCGTAATACTACACAAGTAAAGCACAGAAAATGTCAATATTGGCTAATGTTAACTTGATTAATAATTACAGTATGGTTTCCACTAGATGTGCTTTACTCTAACTCATTAAGGAATTTACCTTTTTTAACAGATAAATTAATATAAATGCTCAAAAAAGGGATGGGGTGTTATGTAATCTGTCAGTGACAAGTACAATTTGTAACAACAAACAACTTTTGCGCAGGTCTCTACTGCTGTGCTCTCATTCTTTGGCTTGTAACTGACAAACATCAAAGAGATACTTTGCATTATTGTCATAAAGATAAAGGATTTTACCAGCAGTGATATCAATGACTTTAAAGTGTACAACCAGTATATATAAACATATATATAATGTATACATGAAATATACTACTAACATTGTAAAAGTACATTTAGGTTAGGTTTTTCCTTGTGTTTATTTTCTTTGTTCACTAGCTTTACTGCACACTCACTCAAATACTTGCATACATTTACATACTTTATGTTGACATTGGTTAACTTATATTAACTTTATTTAGTTAAACGTTATGTGTCGTCCTCTCCTCTTTGTCCTTCCCTTGAGCCTGTGTGTGTGCGATTATCTGCAGGTGTGCTGGAGTCAGAGACACACCGCCTGCACCTGATATCGTAATCAACCCCTCTACAAATACTCAGCCATGCCGTTTTCACTCTGCCAGATTATAAACTCTGCTACCCATCAATATTACTGCATTTATCCTGTTTTCTTGATGTTGCCGTCTCCTATTCCCAGCTGTTCTGTCTGTTCTGGCTCCAGTCTCTGTCTCCTGTCCCTTCATTTTGTTAGCCCTGCTTCCCTGCCCTGGATTCCCACTCTTTCCAATTTCCAACCCAAGCCTCAGCCCCAGGTTCCCATCTTCCAGCCCAAGCTTCCCCAGGCTTGCATTTCCCATTCCCCTCGTCTTTCAAATTAAATACAATGTCCTACTATATCTCCGTCTCCTCACCTTTGAGTGTCCACAGCTGTTGCACCCTGTGTAACAAGTGTACTTGAAACACATTTGAAACATCATAATTTACATTGCAAATATATTTGTAACATGCTTCACATTTTATCAGAGTACATTTAAGTACAAGAATAATTACAATAAGAACCAGATTATTCAGGACTTAGTTTGGGATCAGCTGGCAGTCTTCCTTTATTCGGTGTATACGCCTTCAACCATGAATGTCATAAACACTTTGATGCAGTGTGTTTATTGGGACCATGTACAGTGTTAAACATTGTCAGTCTTCATCTGCAGTCCCTTCGGCAGGTCACAATGAAAACATTTAACAGCACAATAAAAAACAGTACAAAGCAAAAAACACACAGGACACATAATACGATATACAAAGCTACACACAATAGCACATTACACACACTCACAACGTCAACTAGAAATTGATCATTTAAGCTTGTCAAACTAAAAGAAAGATTGTTCGCTTTCATAAGAAGACCATGAGGTGAAATTTGGAGTCAGTGGTTACAGTGGCTGAGTAGTTTATCAGTGGCCCTGATACTCTTGGTTTAGCTTGTCTGAAGGAACAGAGGACAAAACAAATACCAGACCAGACCCTCATGGGACCAAGAGACGCTTTCTTATCTTCAGTGTTATGTATTTGCAATTTGCAGGAAGCATGGTTCCAGGGGAGTTGGCCTCACTTTGCTTTCTCTTCTTCAACTGAAGCAGTCCGTCTTTTTTTTTAGAGCAGTATATTGTCTTGTGACAGATGTTGCATTTTTGTGCTTGCCTCACTGAGCGCCGTGTCCTGCCATTTGAAGAATGACTTGTCACAAGGCTACTTCGCTGCAGCTTGGCAAAGAACGTTCTGGGGAAACAAAAAGAGGGAATTTCGTACTAAACAGGCCGTAACTTTGTAAGATACTGACTAGTGTTAGCTAACTTTGGAATGTATTATTTGCACAGAACAAGGGCTGTATAGTTGTTCCCCTCATGTTTTACAGTGCATTTGTGTGTCAGGGGAATACTTTCAAGGACAGTGTGGAGAGTTGTAATTATTACAGTGACCAAGACACATTTCCACGTACATATGGCCACATCAGTATTATATTAAGACATATTTGGAAAAAAAAACAAGGGAGTCCAACTTCGAACCTCACAACCTCACAAGTCCCCAGTCATGAGATGCATACATTAGCAAAAAAGGATACTTTTTCCACAGTTAATTTAACACCTTTTCACTCAGAATGAGAAGGTAACTGTATCTTCTGTGTAAAAAATATGTGCTATATGTGAAATAAAAACCCAAGGAAACCATATAGGGAGTGAAATGTTCAGGTATTACTGGGCATAAATGTATATTCAGACAAAACATTAGCAAGATGTGGGGAAATATGGAGTAAAATTCAAATTTGCTAACATTAAATATTAGTCAGCTGTAAAAAAAAAAAAAAAAAAAAAAAAAGAAATTTGTGTTTGTCAATGAAGTAATGGCACCATTACATTTTTATGCTGAGTGAGAAGGAGTTAAAAAGTACTGGAAAATAATGTTGTTGTTTCAATTTTATATATTTTATGTGTTGGTTTTGAAGGCAGTAAAAGTTTAGGCACACATGAGGTTTATGTTTTCAGTTTCCTCCCATAAGATATATGAATCTGTCTCTCATGGCATTGTAGGGCTTCTCCAATAGGCTAACATCAGCTTAACTTTATGTAATGTCAAGCAGGTGGTATTTTTCAGTAATTTCCCATAGTATTTCTTCCCAATGGCTTGCAGACTTGCAGTCTCCAGATATGAGGTTTTTACAGTTGGACCCTCCTCGAGTAAATCCCAGGAAGTACACAAAGGCGCTGTTATCAATATGAACGCATGTTGTACATCATTGATTTACATAAACTGTTCAACTTAACATGATCAGCCTTTCTAAATACGTTGACATCTCTGTACCTAGATGTTCCCTGCAGTTTCACACTTGGCTTGTTTCCTTAAATGTGTGTCTGTCCCTGCTCACCATATCGTTCCGTTTCACATTTATTGTGGCACATTGATTATAGGATGTTCAGCCCAGGTGACATTCCTTGTGATTGTGTGTGTGTGTGTGTGTGTGTGTGTGTGTGTGTGTGTGTGTGTGGGTGGGTGGGTGTGTGTGTGTACAGTGGGAACATATTTATTTATGGCCTATTGTGTTGTTATCTGTCTTGTTTATAACACACACGCACACACACACACAGGGTTTGTCATGTACTGTATCAATATGTCAATAAAGTCTTACTAGCAACAATAGTAAAAGCACACATCATGATGCAATCTCTTTTGAAGAAATGTACAACCGGAGTTGACGAAATATCATAAACACTTAATAAATCACCAATCACCACCCCCCACCCCCACCCCCACCCCCCAAACATAAAGTTTTTGCAATACCTGTTAAATCCAAACATATATACACTCACCTAGCACTTTATTAGGAACACTTGTGCAATCTAATACAACAGCTCTGCCATAAATTGTACTTTTACAAAGCTTATACATTTTCAGTTTTTGTTGTCAGAAAAGTGATAAGTCTACTTTATGTTTATTATTGAGGTCATAGTGGGCGGTGGTGGTGCACTGGAGTACATTATTGGAAAGTGTTCCTAATACATTGCCTCTCTCATGTATATTAACGGCATAAAAGTAGAATTTATGGCAGAGCCACTCAAATGTTTGGACACACTATCTCATTCAAGGGAATGGGAAAGTGTGATCAATCCTTTGACTGGTAAATCACATCACTGCAGTTTATTATGTTTCTTTTTTAAATGGGATATTGTAAATAGTGCAATCGTTATAGAGTCTCAGGACTATAATACATGATTTATATATACAATATATATCTTGTCTATAGGTCATGCTTTGACTGATGTTGTGAAATATCCCCACCAATCAAAACACTAACTTTAACACAGTGATGTTGAGGTGGACCAGGTTAGGCACATGACGTTCAGAACAACCTGATTCATGCTTAAAATGCACAACAATATTGATCAGTAAAGTGTCCATTGATCATTCACAGACAATGTTTGGCTGAATGACTGCTGAATGCTGTCATATCCTGTTGACTATGATGTGGACGTCAAGTACTGCAGGACACTGAGCGCTTCTTCTGCAGCTGTGAAGAGGGCGGGGGATGAATGGGGTGAAGGCTGTATCCGAACACGTATATTTCCTCTTCTAAGCTCCATACAATGATGAAGGTGTGTCAGCGCAGCCAATGGGGCTGCAGCATCCACATGCGTCATTTTGAGCAGATGAGGGACTTGGGGGCGGAGGGGCTCTGGACCTATAATAAATCCGGCGACTGCGCCTGTCCACCAGACTCAAGGGAGAAGATCAGAAGATTTAAACGGGACTCATCCAGAAGAACTGGTGGAAGAAAAACTATATACTAAACTAAAAGAAGACTTTCAAACTTTTTTTTTCCTCCGGCTCATCTATAATATTTAACATTTTTTCAAACAGCTGGGCTTTGATTCATCGTTTCACCGCTTTGGAACTTGTGCTTTTAAAAAAAATTGTGCAGTCTCACATTTGCTACTTTTTTCTTACCTCATCAGACTCTTTTTTTTAATCTTCAGCAATGTTTCCAGAGGCAAACAATGGGTGAGTAGACTATACTTTTGGACAGACTGTACTCTCAGCTTTTCTCCCCCCATGCAGCTGAACACATGGCTCCTTCACGGGCAAGTTAGGACCGGGAGCAAAAAATAAATCGGCGAGAGAAAAAAAAAAGCGCACATGCGCTCTGGGCAGCAAATTAAAAACCATTCATTTATTCCTGAGGGAGTTTTTGTCTTTGGCATATTTTAATTTATTTGCATCTTTTAATGACATGAATATTCCTTATTGGGGCTGTTCAATGGCTTTAGATGTTTACTTAGTGTCACTATTTATAGCACAGCCTTTAAGGACCAAACAAATTGTCAAATTATGGGAATTACACAAATTACAGAGTACAGGAGTGTGTAATATTTCAGCTCAGCAGAAAGATAGAAATGACACTATTGAAGTGTGAGAGAAGCGTGATATACTGCTGTGACTCTGCAGGAATGTGTGTGTGAGTGTGTCTCTTCAAAAGTCACACATCCTTATTAGTAGCAGTTCTCGGATTAGGCCTGCTGCCCAGAAAGAGAAAGAAAACTCTTATCCTGTAATCTGATAATAATGATCATATCACCGCTACTTAAGGAATTAGGAGTGAACGAGAGGTGAATAAGGACACTGGGGAAAAGAAGTATCCTCCTGCAGTTAAGTCACAGAAGATACAAGAAAAATGTTCACATCAGTACCAGATACATTACTGCTGATCTCTCTCTGCACAAGACTTGATAAAAGTTGCTTTTGCATCATTTTAAGATAACCTGACATGAGATAATACCTTAACCTTTACATTGATTCCTGCTGGATTGACTCACTGTGGTCACCCTAACCCCCGACCTTCTTGTCATGTCATTCAGCTACAGCTACGAGGACTGCAAGGCCACTGCTGATTGGCTGCTGGCCCAGACAGACGTCCGGCCCTCAGTTGGCATCGTGTGCGGCTCTGGGCTCGGAGGGTTGGCTGACATGTTAAAGGACCAGGTTGCCTTCAACTACAAGGACATCCCCAACTTCCCTCAGAGCACTGGTGAGTTTACCCAAGACCAAAGCTCTCAGCTGATGACTGGTTGTCGTGTACAGCTAATATTTACTGAATGGGTTGCATTGTTTCTCGCAGTGCATGGACACGCAGGACGGCTGGTGTTCGGCACCTTGAAGGGGAGGCCATGTGTGTGTATGCAGGGGCGTTTCCACCTATATGAGGGCTACCCAATCCAGAAGGTTTGTGTCCTAGTTCTCTGAGTGTATTAAAACACTTCAATTGACTAGGTTTGACGTCATTAAGGCTCAAACTGCTGTGAAATCTAGAAAATGCTCCATGTCCGGTCATGCTGCTGAAAGATCCTTTTAAACCAAAGTGCCCTCTGAATGGTTATATAATGTATGTATTTATATACTGTATGTGTGTGTTTCCAGATTACACTACCCATGCGTATCTTCAAGCTGCTCGGTGTGGAGACAGTGATGCTGACCAACGCAGCCGGAGGCCTCAATCAGGACTTTAAAGTGGGAGACATCATGATCATCAAAGACCACCTCAACATGCCCGGATTTGCTGGCAACAATCCACTGTCCGGACCCAACGACGAGAGGTAGGTCATGTCTTGTGTGTATGTACAGTGTTGCGTGTTTAAAGACTAATTTTGTGCACGCTGGACATACAAGTACATTCAGCAACAACTCAGGTGTCCTCTGCTCTTTGCCCCCTCACTAAACCTTCCACTTCCTCCTCTCCCAGGTTCGGTGTGCGTTTCCCCTGCATGTCCGACGCGTACGACAGAGAGCTGCAGCAGCTGGCCATGGACGTGGGACAAGAGCTCGGCTACGGAGACTTCCTGAAGGAGGGCGTCTACTGCGTGCTTGGCGGACCCTCTTTTGAAACCATCGCAGAGTGTCGCATGCTGCACAAACTGGGCGCTGACGCTGTCGGTGTGTATATTTTCAGACTTATACAGCAATGAAAGATGAAAAATAACATTTAAAGCTGCACTAGTCGGATGTTTATGTAAAAATACACTCTATATGCCTATATTTAGTTATCATGTCAGATAAAGGCGTCTTCACCCATAAAGTTAGACTAGAGTTAGATAGATAGAGCCGAATACAAGCTTCTAACTGAAGATAGTAAAGTTCACCAATATTAGATCCGCATTCTCTCTGTTGATGTAAACATCAGAGGCCAGCCAGTGTGAAATCACATTACCTAATTTATGAGCAGTCAAAATAAACATCTTATACTTAACTCTTTTGTATCTATCCTGGTAACTTTTTATGTTTATACCAGTGTTTTATTTTAAATGCCCTATTTTCCCTAACAGGCATGAGCACAGTCCACGAGGTGATCATCGCACGTCATTGCGGCATGCGCGTCTTCGCCCTTTCACTGATCACCAACCAGGCGGTGATGGACTACGACAGCGAAGAGAAGGCCAACCACGAAGAGGTCCTCCAGACAGGCAAGCAGAGAGCAGAGCAGCTGGAGCGGCTGGTTTCCACCATGGTGACCAAGATCGAGCACAACAACAACTACGCCTAAAGAGACGCCATGCTTCATCATGCTAGTCAGATGTTAGAGTTTAGCCTTGTAGTGTGAACTTATGGTTCACATTTAATGCTATTCTGCCAAAGAAAATCCCACTTAGTTTATTATTTAGGTGAGCAGTTGGGCTGTTTTTAGTCTTAGGTCAAAAGATGATAGTATGACAGTCATCTTAAGAATCTCACTAAATTTGGATCGAACAGAAATGCTGAATGCACACAAACCTTTGTTTTCATGTCACTGTGCCTTACATTCCTCTACTGAGTGGCTCCCAAAGAAAAAGTTGCTACTCAGTTGTTGTTTTTTTTTTTTTTTTTTGTATCATTTTAAATGAGGCGTATTTGTGCTAACTTAATATTTGATCAGCTTGTATAAATGTCTGCAATTTAACTTAACAATGAGCCAAATTCTGCTGTAAAGATCTTAATATTATGATGTTGAAATATGTACATTAGTGGACTTAAGGTATTTTACTGTGCTTGTTTTTTTAATATGAATGTTATTACTAAAGGTACTATTTATTACTATATTAAGTTTGTTTGTGTTGTTCTTTGGGGTGTGGGAGGGGGAAACATTTTTTTTCCTCTGTCTGGCAGTGAAACAATCATTTTCATTGATTTAACCACTCACACCCATCAATATATTCACTTTCCCCAGACTTGACTTACAGATTCTATACAAATATAAGTTGATCATTAATTTAGAGACTTGTGAAAACATCACTGCTTTTATTTTCAAGGGAGTTTTACAGAGAACTTACACAGTAAACCAATGTGTTGCATGACTGATGGGTTCAAAGGGGTCCAGAATGTTACTGTTGTAAACATTAGGTGATGTTATATAAGCATTACCTGGCAAAATCGTAATACAAGAACGCTGGCATTGAGTATCATACAAAAGGAAACTCTTTATGACAAAATGAAAAGCATAATTTAAAAATGTGAATCTCCCAGTTACAAAAAAAACACCTAAATTGACAGTTATTGGCAGAAGAAACTGTTTTGGTATTTGAAACACTTTCAGGTCAACGCTGCTACATTAGAAAATGAAGATATTCTTAATTTACACCCTCCATACTCAACTCAAATTATGCCCCTCAAGACTTTTTTTTCACCCAAAAAGTAACATTTTATTTTGGAATACAACTCTTAGAATAAAATACTTGCTCCCCTTGTTGAACAGATATCAGGCAGGCAGACATACATATCACATTTCACAACGCATGCATACAAAGTTTCCATCTGTTCTGTCTTGCATAATTATTTACCTTCACCTAAAATATTGACATGTTCTTGTTCCCTTTTGAAAGGCAATAATAAAACAAGGCCGACACATCCCCCTTTTTTATCCACTATAACATCCAGTTCCAGCCACAATATAAAAGTTTTTGTTTTTTGTTTTTTTCATATTTTAAACAGTCTGTAAAAAGTGCCATGCATAATGATAAACACACGTCTTAAAGCTGGCCAGGATTAGATTTAAAGAAATATAATAGCACACATTCTCTATGATACAGCGCAGCACCACTGCAGTGTGTCCTTGATGCTGAGGTGAAAGCAAAGTTTGGCACCAGATATAAACAGAAAGAACCAGGCCAGCAATGTTGCTACAAAGGCCGAGTAGAGATACATATTGACGACATTCATATGCACTGAATGTTGTGGAGTTAAAAAGAGTAGGCTGAGCAGCAGGTTGCCATATCCATCACATCTGAGTGTAATAATACATGCCATTTTAAAAGAAAAAGAAACTTTAAGAGACAAATGATCTGCAGATTGTCAAGTTCTCCAAAGAAACTATTGGTCTACTTGCCTCATGAGATTTTTCACATATTAAATAATTGATTTAATTGAAAACCTGTCATAAAGTCCAATTTTCCTTCCACCAATGAATGAATACATGCAGAGGGATTCCTTTAAATCAGGTGCTTATAATGAATGATAGCCAATGTGTAATGACTGATTGATAATTTCCGATAAAACACCATTAAAATCTGACTTAAAATTGATTAAGAGGTGGTCAAGCCCTGCTAGACTGACAGTGTGAACTGTAAAAAGTACATCTCTGAAGCACTAGTTAGCTACCTGCCAAACTTGAGAAACAAAGATGGTCCTGTAGTCAAGACAAACTATTCCCTCTTGATGATAACATTCACAAGTTTAGCTTACTTTTAGCTTAGCTGCCTACCTCAGCAGATATGGAGAACCAAACTTAATGAAAACATCTTATTGGCATTTCTGAATTGCAATTCCTTGTTATTAGTCATGTACACCAATATATTGTCCTGCACAGACTTTTGAGGAAAAATAATTGTTGCTATGCTGAGAAAATAAACTCAATTATGCTCAAGGAAAATATCTTTTAAGTTGATAATAAAAAAATAAATAATGAGGAATTACTATACATTTTCCTCCTCAATTTCTTTGTGCATTTATGTGTTTATTCATTTAGTGTTTATTAGTTTTTTCTTCAGATTATTTGACCAGTTCATTTACTTTCTTTTAAGTTTAGGTTTGATCCTCCATAACCTGGTAGCTAAAGGCTAGTATGGCTAACATTTCTTTAAACATGAAAGAAATGTAAACAGATAGGCTAAGAAGGTTTTTTCTTTTCAACCAAGCCAACTACTGTTGGACTTTTTTTGTCTCCACATACTGAAATTTAACCAATGAGATTATTTCTGCCCCAAAAGTAGTTCTGCCTCTAAGAAATGTTTGTCAAGCTACAAATGGTCAGCGCTAACATTTTCAGTGCTAACCTTGAATTTGACTACCTGGCTACACGAAGTGAATTTCCTTCCTTTGGCAAAAACAGGTGACAAATACAGGATTGGCACATTTTTCATACACAGGCACTGTAAAGAGGAATTTACAGTTGTTTGTTTTTAGCATCAGGGCCTCAGCAGTGAGCAGCATGGAGAAGAGGAAGAATTTGAAGGAGAAAAAGGCACTTCTGAAACAACACGTACAGGGCCTGGAGTGCAACAGTTACTGAAGAGTCCCCTCACCTCTAGGCAAACATGGTTAGGGTAATCCACTGTAGAACAGAGAGAGCATGTAAATTAAGAAAGGTAATCACAGGAAATGTATGCACAGGTTGTTACAGAAGTGGCGATTATGCCACACAATATAAGAAAACACCAGCTGCTTCAGTACAAATTTAGATTAAATCTGTATGAATTGCAAAGACATTGTTTTACTATATGGAAGCATTTTTGTTCACAGGACTGTGTGGCCATACCTGGAAGAAGGTAAGGGATATGACACCATCTGCATCTGTGTCCATGGTTTTGAAGGTTTCTACAGAAACAAAGAGAATCACTCATTTTTTATGAGCCAAATGCAAGAATTCTGTTTGTATATGTTGTGTTTGGAAGACATGTCTCCAAACACAACTGCTAAAAATGAGAAATTTTCTAATAAAACAGACAAACTTCAATGATGTTGTGACTGAAATGGTTTGAGAAGCAGGTGAACTGTTTCTGGTGAACTGTGCAGCAACGGGACTCACTGAACATGGTCTCCAATCTGACCAGACAGGTGACAAAGTTGTCAAAGTCGACAGCCATGTCTGCCTCTGTGTAACGCAGGATGATCAGTTGGAATAGGTGGTTTGTCAGCTTGAATCCTGGAGGACATCAAGAGATGGAAAAAAAAAACGTCAACAAAACATAAACCAAAATGTCAAAAAGAGTCTTCTTTTGGAAACTTGAATCCAGGAGTTGAGACACTTTCTAAATGTTTGGTAAAATGTGTGATTCTTGCATTTTTTTTTCACTTTTATTGAAATGAAAAACAAGCTCAAGGTTTTTGAACTTGTGAGTACATCACCTGCAGAATCGAGAGCCATCCTCATCTCATAGGAGCTCATGGTGCCTGATTTGTCCAAGTCAAATTCCCTGAATATAGTCTAACATGGTGACACAAACAGATGCAGAATGAAGGATACAAATAGCAGAAGGACAGAACAAAAAGACCAAAAACTAGTACACTGGCCAGATGTCAAAACAAGTAACAAGCTGACGTACGAATCATGAAGCTGAATCAATATTATTTAGCCTGATATCCCTGCTTGACCAATCAGGGTTTGATCTCACCAGGTATCGTTTAATCTTTTCCCAGAGTACATGGAATTCTGCCAGGCCAAGCTTTCCACTGCCATCCGTCTGAGCCAAAAGGTTAAGGGAACAACAAGTCTGCCAATACACCTAATTTCTATTATCACAAAAGGTCAATAGCAGAAGAATCCAAAAACAAGAGAAGAAAGGCCTTGACAGCAAAGTCTAACCAACACGACTTTTTCCAGATGACATCCAGCACCATCGGAGCTGCAGATAACAAATTATTTTCAAGGATACGTCCATGAGGTTTATCATACTGCGACAAGCCTCTTTTGTGAAGCCGTCTGTCTTCAGGTCTTTGTCTGTTTGTATAAGAAAGAGAGAGTGGAACATAAAAAATTAATTAGAAGCTATTTTACATAATTGATGCAAAGCAAAAAGTTGTTGTTGGGCCCCCATTGACCCCCAGTATAGAAGGTAGTAAAATTGGTTTATTATTTGATAAGACTGATTAATTGGCAACTATTTTGATAACTGATTCACCATTTTCCATGATAGGAAACTCAACATCTTTGGTCAAATAAAACCCAACACCCAAATGATACAGGGTAAAACTGGGGTTTTTCAAGGCCCCTGGGCACTTGCCCGCTTGCCCATATATTGAAACAGTAATCAAAATGTTACACTGTTGTGAGAAAAAATACTTCATCTGCACAGTTGAAAGTGATTTCTGCTGTTACTAACGTTTGCTGATGATCCTGTTCAGTATAGTTTGCAGCTCTGTAACACTGATCTCCATATCCTGTTGGCAAAAACAAGAAGGATTAATACATTTTTAATTTTAGATACTGTATATATGACAAGGTATCCCATGAACCATCCACCAAGCTACAGCTACTCTCACTTACCGGCCCGGCCAGCTGTCTGAAGAGATTCTTGAAGCCTGAGTCAATCTGGCTCTCATCTAGTTGAACCTGAAACACACACAAATATAGTCAGTACACGTGTTTATTTTTTTCATGCATCACTTAATGGTCATATGGTGATTGTCTCATCCTCTCACCTCTGGTGGAAGCGCTGCCACAACGTCATCGTCAAGCTCCCTGACACAGAAAGAAGATGCTTACTTTAGAATATTCTCTCAAAACATTTTCTTCCAGGCTTTTTGGAAGAAAAAAACATTGTACAACCTTATGCTTTTTTAATATGTTTTCTACAAGCTCGTCATCTCTTCTTTTTTTCTTTTAATATATAGCACAATGTACATATTTCAACAGGTGTAATGGCTGAGTAGCATAGCAAGCTATTAAAAAAAAAGTTAAATAACAGGTTTTGATAAATTTTAAGAAGACAAAACAAGCGTAAACAAAATCTTAATCGTGGACTTCCACTCACTCAGAGTCGGCGGGCTTCTCTGAGAAAACCCTGAGTACAAAGTCAGCCTCAACGTGGGGCTCGAAGGTGGAGGGCACAATGACGTATTCGCCGGCCGGAAGCCGCAACCGTGAGCTGACCTCCCTCAGGTTGATGAAGAGCTCTGAGCGGGCGCTGGAGGCGTGGGTCAGAAAAAACTCTCGCTTTAGGTGGACCCCTGACTTGCCCACAGCCTGAGAGGGGAGCCAGAAGAGTAAGTCTGCATTCAGAAGACTCTTAATAGTATTTTGTCATTTATCCCTTAAAAACCTAAGCTAAAATGTTGTAAATTAGGTAAAATCTTGTTACTGTTACGTTCAAATGTCATTACATCTGGACAAAATTTGAAAACAACAGTCAATTCTTCAATATTTAGAGGAAAGTGAAAGGTAGAAAAGCTCATACCTCATCTGGAACCTGGAAAGGAAAGAGAGAGACATGAAGTTACTGACGTTATCAAGAACAGATTTGAGAAAATAGTCAGCTGTGAATCCTGAAACATTATATGAATTGTGTTAAACTGCAAACTTATCATTGCTTTCAAGATCCATTTTTGCTAGCTGTGTTTGCTGGACTACTGCTAACCTCATAGACAGCAAAGCCGATAGTCTCCATGTCTTTGCCCTCCTGCCGTTTCTTCCTGCGGTCTTTCTGCATGAGGGCAACCAGGAAACTGCAATCTGATTGGCCGGGAGCGTCTGGGTGCTTCAGCAAAATCTTGAACTGGGGGTTCAGCCAAAAGGTTGCTGGAGACAAGAAGCCAAAAAGACAGATTGTTCTTTTTCTTTTGGCATTAATTTGAAGCATGTTAATATTTTTTTTGTTTTTATAGATCACACTAGAGAGCGAATGAGAAAACAGACTCCACACCTGTCTCCGGTCATGATGGGTCATTTTTAAAATTCATTTTAAAACAGACCATTGTTTTGGTACTTATTGCTTAAATAGGAGTCACTGGTTCACATTCCTGCAGTAAATTCATCCAAATCCTCTCTCCCTCCTTCAACACCTCCTTGTTCTTGAACACAAATTCCCTAAACCAAAAGGGTTATTCAGTGTTCCTGGAACATCCCAGAATCATGGGATCTTAAATTTTGTTTTTTAAATCACGCTAATGAAATTCTCTAACGCATCAAACCTTTAAAAGTTTAAACTTTAAAATCAATTTCCAAAATGTGCAACGTGCAAATTCTCTCATCTCATTCATAACCCCCTCCATACACTCCTGCACAGTTTCTCCCTCTTTCCCCCCTTCGCCCCCTCATACTGTACCTGGGTAGTTCCTGCAGCCTCCAGCAGTGCTGCCCCTCCTCCATTCACCCTGGTAGAGCGAGGAACTCCATTTCTTCAGCTGGCTGTTCTGCAGAGCGTCGGCCGTCAGATTACAGATCTCCAGACGACTGAATTCACGCAAGAAGTCGCTGAACGACATCCTGAGACAAGGAGACAGGTAAACTATTAGGACAGCACGGAGACGCCACAGACTGCTGGCTGACTATCAAGGTTACATTTTCCAACAAACAGACCAACTGTGGAATCTTGTTTCAGCACACATGAAAAATGATGGTGACATTTCTAATACGTACTGTTTGCTGCAGAGAGTATACACATATCAAAGAGATATTACAAATGGAAACAGAGCCATACAAATACCACACATGCATTAACAAAATGAAAAGTTCAACTGCTAGTTGTGTTGAGTTGATTCAGTTGGATGGTAATGTATGCTATCACATGTATGCTATCACATTAGCTCTCTTATTTTCTAATTCATCAAAATTGGACAAAAACACCCACAAAAGTTAATAGAAAATAAAAGAGTAAATCTGAATTACATAAGGCAGAAAACTCTTTGTAGACTGACACTTTCAAACATGCATTTCATGGCCAAACCTTAATCAAACTGGTGTGACCAAAGACAAAAATACCTCGTCACACCAGTAATGACACACAAGCAGACTCACCAGAATTCACCATCTTCGCTGCAGTTTTGTAGCCGACCTCTTATAGACCGGTCCACATTTTCCCACTCTCTGGAGCTGAGCATTTCACAAAGAAAAGAAATGATTGTACAAACAAACAGAAATGACTATGGACATAGGAAGTATTGTGGAAACCGACATTAGCCCTGAGGCTAAATTTGGGCAACCTTTTATGTTTTTTCCACCCATTCCATTCGGGTTCATCTTAACAATTTCCCAATTGTTTATTTTATATTACACATTTTCCATGTATTTTCCCTTTCTTCCCCTTTTTATTCAATACCTCTGCTGGCAACCATATTTCTTGCTTAACAAGACAAGTCTACAGTCATGCTAACAGCCATATGAGGCTTAGACACAGCTAACATGCTCACAATAACATTTGATAAAACGCTAATGTTTAGCAGGTGTAAGGTCTACCATGTTCACCCTTCTCATTTGGCATGTAAGTATGCTGACAATTGGTAATTAGCCTAGCACAAAACACAAAGTATAGCTGAAGTTGATGGGAACAGTATTAGCTGGTGGAAACAAATTTTGTTGAAAAGAAAAATTAGTTCGTTTTTCTCAAGACATGAGAAGTGTTTCAAGTGTTTTTATTTTCTTATCATACTGTAATTTGACATATAAAAGTTTCCCTGTTACTCAACACAGAATAACAAGAATCTCCAGAACAACTGACGTTATGTAGATGGTTTTGCATTATTGAATGTTTTTCTTAGCACAGTCTCAAATTCTTTGCTCACAGTCAGCACGGATAGTTTCATGCCCATTTTAATGTGTGAAGTGTTGAAAATGCTCAGTTGGACTGTAAAAAAATGTCTGGTATTTTTTACTTCCATAATATAGCAACATGATATGATGTAACCCCACCCATTACTCCACTCTGTCTGAGTCTGCCCATTGATGAGGACAGCTGAGGGGCATAGCCGCCCCCCTTCCTCTTCTGTTTTCACTTTTTTTCTTTCTTTCTTTCTGCTACTCTTTGAAGAGGGGAGGGCCTTGGGGAACTAATGTCATGAGTACTAAATATAAATAATAAAGATATGGGGGAATAAAAACACCAAATGATCATTTTGATGCCCAAAAATGACTCACTTTAAAGTTGAAATTACAGTGAAAACTTCCCTGAAACAGCATAAAATACTTCATATGATCTACATATCTTGTTCACTAATAAAGCCAAAATTGCCACATAGCAAGTGTAAAGTAAAATCTTACTTGTCGCTCCAGGCTCCGGTCCACTCTACCTCCCCCCAGGGGTTTCTGATACGAACAAGCTTGGTCATATTTCCTCTGTACACCACCTAAGAGTAAAGAAATACCACCTGATGTTCACATTTCAGCACTGCTTAACTGGTTCCAGCATGTGGTGTGTTTCACAAGCACGGAGAGTCATGTGTATCTACAATAAGTTATATTTATAGTATAGTATTATAAATGGAGAAATCAGACATTTGAATAAAGAGAATGTTAGTTATAAAATAAGAAAATACAGATTATGATACGTTCTGACGTCAGTTGGTTTTCATTTATCATGTGACAATGAAACTAGGGATGCACTCTTACTGAAGAAAATGTTCAGAACAATGGTTACTGCTATTGCTCAGTGTGTACAGTGTAGCACATAGCAACATTTAGATACATTTTTGAATGAAAATGCACTATTTGTAGTGCATTTTGGATCCAACTTCAACTAAAACTGACCTAAAAAAAAAAAAAAGTGAACCTTTACTGTATAAGTAAATGTTTATTTACTGTGTTGTGCTTGAGTACTAGTTATGACAATAAATGTGTGCAACTTCAAGATTGACAGGTACACATACTGCAGTCCAAAGTCACAGTTTTGGGGTTAAATCAGGCTTTTCAGTCTCATAAAGCTTAATATATTCATGCATATGTACTGCTTTTAGTGTTTGGTTATTATATAGATCTTAGCTATATCTATTGCTGCTCTTCATATTCTAGTGCTGTGCTTGGTTTTTGTGACTTTTTATCTTTCTAAATCATTACTTTTTACCACAGGCTGCTCAGGATCTGCTGATGTTGCATTATGTAATTGGATTTTTGTAACAGACTCTGCCTCTTTCACAAGCTCATAGTTGGGTTGGTAAACCGAGTTGTTCAGCATTGCCAGTGTTTTAGGTTTAGTGAGGCCAAATACTTGAAAGATAGCCTGAGTGAGTGGAAATTGTTGTGTGAGAAAGTCGCCAGGAACACATTTCTAAGCTACAATACATTCCTATTTTTGCTAGTACAGGGTTTTCCTTCTTTCAGTACAGCATTTTCCTTCTTTCATCATGTATTTGGTCTTTGTTTTTGCAGTTACTTAAGTCAAATAATTTGTGCCACACTGGCTCACAATCCTGTTTCATTAGCACTCACCTCTTCCACACCGGTCACAGAGTAAGCATGTCCCTTCACCAGCTTCTTGAAGGTGACGGCCTCCATGTCTAATCTGCTAGTGATCTGAGGACAAGAGAAACACGTGCAGAGTAAAACAGAGGTCACCGCAGTCTACAGCACGATTCACAAAAATCAGGATGATGGTAACAAAGATAAAGTACAAACACACTGCAGATACACATGTGACAGCATCAAAGACATCTGCAGGCGGCGGTCACAGTCACACCCGTAACACAGCTCATTCATTAACGCCATCGAATTTTACAGAGTGACAAATGATGACAGTCATATGATGATGACAATAGTGAGATGACAGTCACGTGGTGGCGGTCACACCAAGCCGTGTATGTGTGTAAACCAGACTGAGATGAAATGATGTCAGCTGCAAACATAATGACATGAAAGACAGCTGACAGATATACACAATGTTGTCAAACTGAATTTCACACTTAATGTTATACCAAATGGGAACCTTGACTTATTTGCATACCATCATTTTTCTTAAATATCCTTATGTTTAAACTCTTTACACTTGATTTTTGGTCATGTCTAAAACAATAGCTCTATGTTTTATCTCTTTTAGCTTTTCCTGGCAAATGAGACAGATTGGCAGTTCCTCCTACCCAAACTCAGCAGCATGAGTAAACATACTGAGTGTAGAAAGTGTTCTTCAACAAGAGGTCAGTCCCTCCTGTCTGCAAACATCTGTCTCCCTGAATTGACCTTGACATCGACACTGAACGTCTGCCAACTCCAACCTTTCTACCACAGGTTCTCCAGTCTTCGGAGCCCTCTCCTGGTGTCCTTCCAGATGATTTTGTTCCCATACTTTTTCTATTCAAATTGCAATATTTACATTTCCCTCAAATCCGCCTCATCTGTCTCAAGCCCCAATTGTTAAACACTTCAGCAAGAAAAAAGACTTCCTGAAGACAATGATTCTCCTTTTTAACAGATAGTTAGTGGTACACTAAGTATACTTTAGTATCTGTATTTCCCTGATCACTGCTGCCACACTTTCCCCAATTTTGGCCTTCCAAAGTCTGCACTCCAGGGCTGCTGATCTATACAGCTGACCTCTGACCTCCAGGTCAAGCAAAAGCAAAATGTGTCAAACAATAAGCAACATGACCATCATATCATTGCAACCTATATTCATTATTAAATCATTTGATAATTAGCTTATTTTTGGATTTTCTGATTCACAGAGATGTCTTAACATAGCTTATTAAGTCATACAAACAGAGTATTTGATTTATAATAATATGAAACAGAGAAAGAAAGAAAATCATCTATATTTGAGAAGCTAGAACTAGCAAATTTCTAACACTATCTTGTATTATTATTATCATTATTATTAGGGTTGAAATTTGAAGCGTGAGATGAAATAAGTGAGTTGAAAGTAGTTGATGTGACGAGCACTGAGACTGACATCAGCTATTTTTAAAGTAAAAGCCAGCTGGAGGTAATGAAAACTGAGGTGATGGACTGCTTTTCATTATTTTAACATCACATAGTGTCACTCTTTTCTCCAACCTTTGATAATCAGATGATTCTTTTTACTTTAAAATAACTGTTCAATCCCAAAGAAGTTAAAGGAATGATTTCGAGAAAAAAAGTGTATTTGCTTTCCCATTGAGAGTTGATGAGAAGATCAATAGCTCTCTCATGTTGTACTGGAAATAAGAAGCTAGCCCCAGCAGCCAGTTAGCATAGCTTAGCATGCAGATAAGAGAAGTATCAATCATCTTTCAATCTGTGATGAATTTCAGCTCCCATTTGCTCGGGTCAAAGGAATATCAGTATGATTGTTGCAGTACTAACATCTATGGAGCAGCCCAGCAGTGATCCTCTGTCTATGGCCCTGTGGATGATACTGTAGAGGTCAGATGGGGCTTTTCTCAGCTCGTACATCTCCGTCACGCCGCCTGTAAAGTCCTCAAAGCCCTCTGACGTGCTTCCGCCTGACAGAGCTTCATAACATCCATTCAACCTGGGAACACAACAAAAGTTAAGTGAGAATTTATAGCTATGGTTTATAGTTTCAGGTTGTATTTAGATGTCACATAAATAAGAAATGTGTTACAAAAACAAACCGTAGGTTGATATTAATGTCAGTTTGTATATAACCTGAACAGTCAAAAGGACTGACTGTTTAGAGCAAAGAGTACAGTATGTTCCCTATAAGATGAAGCTCAGCACTTTCTTCCATATATGGATATGTTCCTTCACACTAACAACATATATATATATATAGTAAATATATATAGTGTATTTACATTACACTAAAAACCACCCCTGCTCCATCCAATCCCCCTGTTTCCTCTCTGCTCGCCATCCGGGAAGCCCACTTGGCACGGACTTCTCTGAACAATGCTGTGCTTCACTTTAACAGCTCGACCAATTCACAAGTGAGTCCACAGCTGTCCACGAGAGCAGCTGGAATCTGTGGTTGCTTAACAGTTCAACGAGGGCTTCGAGTGTTTCTCAATCGCACAGAATTTCTACATCCAGTTTGGAGATTTGAATATGGACGAAATCCAAAAATCCAATTGACGGCAGCAGTCGTCGTTAAGCCTGAACTTCTGATCATCTGACTGAGAGTTGAGACTCGCATTAGGACTTGAGCAGACCTATTTTTTATGTTGTGTTTATATCATGGTGGATTTATTGTAAATATGATCTGCTCCTACATGGACACATGAATTAAAGTGTCTCAACACAATCTATTCCTAAATAATCAAAATGATCACTTAAAAGGCACAAGTCAACAAAAAAATGCTTAAGCTATTTTAGATTTGGATGTTCAAAAACTAATACAAATGAACTCCTCTGGGTTAAGATACACAGCAACAACAACAACAACATATCCTCCAATTTCTGCTCTTTATGATATGACGTAAATACTACTAATTCTTTTACTTAAGAGGTGAATAAGGTCTCAAATGCGGCCCTGTCAGTCTTACTTGGCGTAGGCCTTTTCTATCAGTGCACTCCAGAACTCGGTTCCCTCTGCTGAGTGGACGAACAGGAGCTTCCCGTCCTTCACCGGCAGCCGGTCATCAATCACCACCTCCACCCATTCGCCGAACTGCCAGAACTGCAAGACAGACAGCGGAGAACATTAAGATACGATTTGTGGTGAAAATGTTGCATTTCAAATTGGATATATGAGCATATATGAGGAGAAAAAGTTGGATGTCATATCACCAAAAAGCAGGTCAGGCTTCTTTTAATAAACATGGGTTTCAATCACAAATCAATCAGCCCTATCTAATTTCTCGTGCCATCTAATTTTATCATGCAACCAAATGGATCTTGTTGTTCCTTCACTCAGCTCAAATTTTCATTAGTTTGAAATATACTGCACAGAAAAAGGACAAAGAGGAAAGACAATCTGCAGCCTATCACAAAAATGAGACAGACGTGAGAAATTGAAAGAGACATTTGGAAAAATAGATCCCAGACTCCAAAGTAAACATTAAACTCTACTTGAAGTCTCTCTCCATTATCTTGACCAATTATTTCTTTAATAAATATTTCTTACCCAGTCCCATATGGTCTTATTAACCTAGAGTCTGTGAGGCAATCTATTCTCTCATGCTGATGACTTACAACCAGTACATCCAGTCAGCTGCATGACAAACGAGAGAGAGAAAACCTCAGACAGATTCTCTGAAATGTTTTTAAATTTCTTGTTTTTAAGCCTGAAACAAACGGGGGTGGTCACGAGGGCAGGGCGAAATTCTCTGAAATGTCTTAACAAGATGAAATGAAATTACCTGAATTGTTAAGCTACATCAGGCTTTAAGAACTGTGGCTGTGTTGCCAGCAGGGAGCAGAAGAGACTGACACAACATGTGTAAAGCTGCATGAAAGGGAGGTGGTTGGTGAGGGAGCAATATGACTAAGGGCAGGAGTCCATGTACAGAGGAAGCCAGTTTCAGAAGGCTAATAGGTTAAAGTAAACATGTATGAGTGTTTGTGGTTGCTATTTCTTAGCAACACAACCAAAAAACATGCTTCATATTAAAAAAAACCCATGCAGATTACTTTCCTTCAGAGCTCTAGCTGAGCGCTACTGAGAGTAGTAACCAAATTGAGTAAAGCACCAAGAAACAGGTAACAAATGAGGTGAGATCACACCTAAATCAAAATGTTAATGTTTTTCAAATAAGCATTTGCCATGTCCACTGATTCACAGTGTGCTCAAAGTTCTGGCATGCAAGTGTAAATTCAGGAAATGTGACACACTGTAGTTTAAGACAGACAGTATCCTATTCAGACTGAGCCTTTTTTGTTAAAGAGAGCTTGTGCAAATGTAGGAAACAC